>CACSLK010027752.1:16297121-16314646 GCA_902706635.1 Striga hermonthica | reverse complement strand
GATTTGCAGACCAGTTTGAATGTCTTCTGATTTGAATCTTTTGACCGAACCTCCCGTAACCTATCGACGTTCCAAGCCATTAGACCCGTTTGGGCTTCTTCCTTGCTCCGGAAAACTGTACCCAAACGTATGGTCTCAATGTCGCCATTCCACCGTGGAATAGCATACTCGTTCGCATCTATCCTGGACGGGTCTCATTCACCCATCTCGCGGTATATGTGCCGACCACCAATAGGAAATGGGTGTTCTTCTTCGATGAACTCGGGTTCACTCTCCTCATTAACCGATCTATCTGATTCGGTTTCTGAGGTCTCGTCTGTGAAGTCATCTTCACCGGGAATAAAATCTTCATCGTCCTCATCCGCCGCCCATTCTCTCGATGTCCCTTCTCCAAAATTAGGTACATGAGAAGTCGATGTACCCTCGACATCAAACACTCCCCCGTAACAAGGAGTAAAATCCTCAAACTGTGTAACGGGTGTATTTGCCTGCAACAATAAATGCAAATACACCATGGACATACTAGGAAAGTAATAAATCCATTCAAAACTATCGTTATTGAGGATTGCGGGATTCCACGAACCATCAAGTTGGCTAATCATCATAGTAATCTCCTGAATTGTCCAACCTTCTTCAAACTGACATTTTTCATTAATCATCTGTACCAACTGTGTTTGAAGACATTTTTCATTAATCATCTGTACCAACTGTTCATATGATATCCTTCCCGGAATTATAAATGAACCACTCGGACGATCTTTAAATGAAACAAAATCGCTTAACATTTCCTTCCCAAAATGTCAGTACAAATTAACAAGGTATGGACCGGGATAGACCATTTTATACCTGTTGCAAATAAACACTTTCAATTCTTTTTCTAAAAAAACTCAATTTTTACTCTCCAACAAAAAATAAAAAATAACAAAAAATAGCCCCAATCAAATAATCATCCAAAACCATTAAACTCATAATCCAACAATAACATAAAATTCATCTATAATTCGGATAAATTGAAACCCCTAATTCTAACCCTAATTTCGAAAAACCCTAACCCCAAAAACAACCAAACAATATACAATTGACAATTTACACACAAAATTTCAATCCTCAATTTCAACATACACACATAATCGATAATCAATTAGCAATTTTCAATCTTCAAATACCACCACATTCAAACATATTATACCAATTCTCAATCTCCAAACAACTTCAAATAATGTAAAACGTAAAGATAAGACAATATACCTCGTGCGAATGAATTAATCGGAAATGAGACTCGTGTCGGTATTGTCGGTTCACGCCGGGATGAAGATTGGATCGAGATTTTTTTTTTTCACGAAGAAAAATCGCTCTTCTTGCTTCTTTTTTTTAGTTTCTGTTCGTGGGTTATGCGTGAATGAAATGGAGAGGAAGAGATTTTTTTTTATATTAAACGTAAAACACGTATTCTCATAATACGTTTACCGACAATTTAATTGTAAAACGTATTCTCAGAATACGGTTTAATAAAAATATTATTTTTTTCAAAATTTCTTTTTTGAAACGTATTTTCATAATACGTTTGCTAAAAAACGTATTTTCAAATTACGTTTTATAAAAATGCATTTTAATTATTATTTGCCTATTTTTTTTTTAAACGTTTTTTTTTTTAAAATACATTTTACTTTATTTTTGAAAACGTATTCTCATAATACGTTTTCTTGATTAATTTTTTTTAAGAAAACGTATTCTGTGAATACGGTTGTTTTGTTTTGGTCCACTCTTTTATTTTATTTTATTTTTGTCCACTTAATTTTTTTTTTAAATAAATAAACTTCCCATAACTATAAGCATGGTAAGTGAAAAATAATTTCAGACTTCTTAAAAAAGAATTAGTGCAGAGCCCGTGCAATGTGCGATGGACAATATTAAGGTTATTTACTCAACCTAATTATTATATTCATTAAAATAGAAAATTAATGTTTAGAATAACAAAATTAATATTATATATTATTAAAAGTCTTCTTATAAACAACATTTTTTTCTTTGTAAGCATGTCATCCTCCCTGCAACTACTATTTTCAATCTATCTCTATTAGTGACACGGGAAACAAATACATACAACGGGCCGTGATTGAACACCAGTTTCTTAAAAAAACATGTTAACATGTGATAAAGACCGACCCTGACGCTTGTTAATCAAATCACGAATCTCGTGAACACCATGACCAACAATTAGCTTAGTAACATTCTTCGAAGTGGCTAATTAATTATTAACTGAAATGTTGATACATATTTAAATATACGCGTGTTTGTTAAATATAAAATAGATATTATAATATAATTAAAAAATTAAAATTTAACATCGTTTTAAATTATAAATATGTTTGTTAAACAGTAAAATACATATCTTAAATATATTTATATTATAATTAACAAAACATAAATATATTATAAATTAACTTAACGAAAATACCTCCCATTAGTTTTGTATGGCAAAGATGAACAATGAGCAAATATGGATGACGATCATTGTCATATTCATTTTTAATTTCCAAAAGCCGATCAACAAAATTACCCGTAGTGTTAAATTATCTTGTTCCTTCTATAATAAATAAAATAAAAATTGTTATTGTCCATCATTGAGAGAAAACAAATCATTTGTGTTGGGACGCCGTCAAGGCATTAACCTCTTTATTTTGCATTGATCAAATTTCAATAATCAGATCAATACCAACTACAATTAAATGGTGAATTAATTATTTTTCAAAGCACTCTCAATTATCTATACGAAAAAATAAATACGAATAAATTAAATACATAGATTAATATATTACCAAAGAGCACTGTTTGATCTTATCGAATACCATAACGAAGAGTAGTAAAGTTTCAGAAATCACCAAAACATGGAAAAGTACCCTTTGAATCTAATCAAATTGGTCATACTGTGAATTACAATTTAAATTGTGTAATTGTTAGACGGAATGTTCTCCACATGATACTTTTGAAATCCATAGATTTCTCCCTCTTTCACTTTGTTAATCCATTTTTTAATATGAGCATCTATCCCTTATGATTTCAATAACACGGTCTCTTTATAATAAATATTTTAAAAAAATATTTATTAGTATATAATGATTTTAATATTACACATAATTAAAAAACGAGTTAAAAAAAACAATGAAAAAATAAACTCAAAATAAATTATTTATTCTCAGCTCCTCATCATGAAACATAATTTCAAATTAATTTTTGTATTCAACAAAAAATTTATTTCCAATTAGTCGAATTACTCGCAACTTCATAAGTAGTTTCTTGGTTCAAGTGACTTTCTCGATCAAACCGAATTCACACTTCATTTTGAATTGAATAAAAGATAAAATCGGATACTTGAATATTAAAAATAAAATCAAATGAAGGATGACTACAAATGATAAAAAAAAATGACTAAATTTATAGGGGAAGAACAAAGTATGGTTAAATACCATAAATATTTGATATGAAAAGTATATAAAGATCGCAATAAATCAATTTAAAAATTGTACTTAGTCCACGATTTGTGTAATATAAAAATTTTGACGATGATGGCGGACCCAACTTCATAGAGGTGGCGGGCCGAGCTTCACGGAGGTGGCGACGGAGATGGTGACCGATGAATTTTTGGGGAAGTGGCTGGTGACAGAGATGGTGGCCGCTAAGGACGATTGTATCGCTTTGATCATTTTTTTCTTCAGTAGGGTCCGATTTTCTTCAGTGAGGACCAATTTTGATTTACAAATTGAAATAAATGATTAATAATAACAATCGGTTTTGCTATGGAGCCAACAATTGGCTCCATAATGGAGTCGACCTTCTATATACAACAAGTAAACCTATCATATTCTCTGATTACTTAAATAACATTAATATAATATTATTAATATGGTAAGTTTATTTGTTGTATGTAGAAAGTTGGCTCCAATATGGAGCCAACTGTTGGCTTCATAGCAAAATCGATAACAATAGGTTTTACTATGGAACCAACAATTGGCTCCATAATGGAGTCGACCTTCTATATACAATAATATAATTTTATTAATATGATAAGTTTATTTGTTGTATATAGAAAGTTGGCTCCACTATGGAACCAACTGTTGACTTCATAGCAAAACCAAATAACAATCATATATATTGATGTAGCACCAGAAATAACTCGGTGGATCAACTTGACCGGTTAGCTCGAATAAGGCCGGTCCAAGGGAGGTTGGAGCCTAATTTACGAGACACATGATATTAGTTAAAGATATTAATGAAAGTTGATGTATATCTAAACAGCTTGAGGAACATCAGAGTTCTGGTTTATTGAGGAAACTTATTATCTTGTGGAGTAAGTCATTAAACATCTTATAAATAAAGGGCCAGGTTCATTTTCTAATCCTAAGCTATTAAGACGTAATGTACACTATCAAAATATTGGTTTTATGACTTGAGCGTCGGAGTGTCTCGGGCCCCGGCGCTTTGCAGGTCAGTCCAGTTTTTGAAGACGATCGAGATATACGAACTCTCACTTAATCGAGATGAGGCGATTCGACCGGCAACCTCGGTGAGTCAATTATTTTGGCTCATCATATGTATATATATATATATATATATATATATATATACACACGAGTAATTTAGAGGAAAGAGAAAAAAATGTGCAGAAAGTACAGAAATAATAAAAATTTATAAGGATTGATAAAAAAATTAAAAAGGGGAATGTAGATTTATGGGCAAATTATCGAAATTAAAAGGCATGTAACCTACTTTTTTTGGGTCAAACTTTTTTTTTTTTTTTGGACCAATAATAGATGAGTGGATAACAAATTGACTATCAAAAATCCTAGAATTATTACATTTATAATGTAATTTTGCAATGCTCGCCGGATTTATCGCAAATTTAATTAAGTCTCTGTTACTATTCCAGTGGCATCATGAAGGAGTTTAATTGTGTTTTATGAAACTCTCGAGTAATTCACTAATTTGTCAATACTAGTATGTAAACACCATTCCGTTGTGAAATCATTACGTCGTCGAGTTTATAACCATAGATCATCATATAACCGTCAGTAATAGTTGATAAATTATAAACCCGACGAAATGGTTTCGTAAACACAAAAAAAGAACCGCATCCATGGAGAAAAGGACTCAACGGCGAACGCTATGATTCACACGCGATAAAAAACAAACCCAAGTCGTAAAGCAGCCAAAAACAGTGGCCACAAAATTCAAAAAAAAAAATAAAATAAAATAAAATACCCCTTACCAACTCAAGCTTCATTTTTACTCCATTTTTTCTTCTATTACTCTGTGAACTCGAATCAAAATCAAAGGGTAGCTTGCAATAATTAATCATAAAAAAAATAAAAAACCATGTAAAGGGATCTTGTATCATTTTATTCTTTTTTTTTTTTTTGAATGAAAAAAAAGGATCTTGTTTCTGAAGGAATAATATTCTTGCACGGATCTGTGTAGTTTCGGGCCGGGCCGTTGCGGGTTTTGTTTTTATATTTTTTCTGGAAATGCTGATTTGTCCTTAGTATGGGTTTTGTTTTTACATCTAAATGGATATGTGAATACAGTGTTTCTTTAGACCACACGTTTTTTTTTTTTTTTTTTTTTTTTTTCAAGAATTTTAAATTTTAGGGTTCGTAAATTTGTGCAGATAAAGCTTCTTTAGCTGAATATGTTTCTGATTCTTACAGGGGTTGCTTGTTGTCGGGGTTTCTATTGTAAATTTTTAGCATGTTTTCAGAGAAAAGCAGCTTGGTAGAAACCTTAAACCCCCCAAAAAAGCCTTTCTATTGGGCAATCAAAGAATTAATACGGTCAAAAGTTTAGATTTTTAGGGTTTTAGCTCAGATTTTGGAGATAGCATTTGTTAATAATGTCATTCAAGAGTATAATTCAAGATATGAAGGGTGAATTTGGGAGGATGAGGTCCAGGTCCCATCGTGTGGTCGAGGATCGTCATGTGTGTGTCGTTGATGCTATGCGGCAAAGTTGTTGGGCTAATATGCCGTCCGAGCTTTTAAGGGACGTGCTTGCTCGGATCGAGGAGTCTGATTGTAATTGGCCGCAAAGGAGAAATGTGGTTGCTTGCGGTGGTGTTTGTAGGAGTTGGAGAGAGATTATGAAGGAAATAGTGATGAATTTGGAAGTTTCTGAAAAATTGACATTCCCTATTTCTCTGAAGCAGGTTCGTCGTTTTCTTGCCGATTTTTTGCGTCTTCTGCCGGGTGGTGTGATTTAATTCTTTTAGTGGTAGTTTATGGCCCTTTTTTGTTTTGCCATTGTATTGAATTTTCGAATATACCTTCTGTAGTTTCTTAAATCTTCAATGAAGCTATTTGAAGCCTTGTCGATACCGTGTGATGTAGCTTTATCTTCGATATGGTGTCCTGATTTTCTATGACATTTTCAATATATCAGAATAATAATTGGAGTTGTTGGGGATGTAGTTGCGAACTATTTACATGAAGACCAAATTTTGAAGTGAATACATCCAAAGCAAGGAAGCTGCTTTTGTTTTTGTTTTTGCTTTTTTTTGGCTCTGTATAACTTGTTGGGATTTAGGGCAGCATGGTTTTTGTTTTCAGACAATGCTTAGTTTTATATGTATAAGATCTAAAGTCATGCCTCTTTATCTGATTGCCAAGTGCGACGTCTTTCGATTGCTACAGCAGTTAGCGTGCCTAATACAAGCAAATATTTTATCACGGCTATTTACACTGAATTGGATTTTATGAAGGCAAAATCATTTAGCCATTTAAAAAGTATATGGATCATCCAAGTCTTGTTATTTTTCCCATCATATTGGCTTCTATTATTTGCTTTTTTGTCTCCCTTCGAGATGTGCTTAAACAAAATTTTGGGGTGTTTTTACAGCCTGGTCCTAGGAACACCGTGATTCAGTGCTTCATTAAGCGGAATCGTGGGACTCAGACCTATAACCTTTACCTCAATTTGAGCCAAGGTAAAGATCATAAGTTCTTCATTATTCTTTTCCAACATTCGACAATGATACTTTCGTTGACCTATATTTTTTTCCCTTCCTGAATAGGTCATTGTTGCAGTTTTATGATTCAATATACATAGTATCTCTGTTTTATTTTTATTTTTTTTGTAATTTTTTTCTTCAACAGCTTCTAATGATGATGGGAAATTTCTTCTTGCTGCCCGAAGATGTAGACGTCCAACTTACACGGACTACATTATATCCCTGAATGCTGACGATGTATCAAAAGGCAGCAACAACTACATTGGAAAATTGAGGTATCGAAACTATTTCCCCAACTTAAAAAAGGCTTTATAGGTGGTTTTTTTTTTTTTTTTTTTTATTTATACATATTCTCATTACTTCTGTGTAAAGGTCTAATTTCTTGGGTACCAAGTTCACAATTTATGACGCCCAGCCCCCAAATGTTGGAGCTAAAGTAACCAAATCTCGTTCCACGAGATTAGTCGGATTGAGGCAAATTTCCCCTAAAGTCCCTGCTGGCAACTTCCCAGTGGTCCACATATCCTATGAGCTGAATGTCCTGGGTTCAAGGTGATTAAATTAAATTAGTCTTCCCCTGATTCTTTTTAATAGGAGTCAGATAAAATGAGCGGCTGAATAAAGTTTTAAGCTTTCTTCCAAAATGAGCTGAATGTCCAATTTTAACATCTTCATGCATAAATGCTTCTGAATAAAGTTTTAAGGTTTTCTTCCAAAATTACAAAATTTACAAACAGGGGCCCGAGACGAATGCAGTGCATAATGAATGCCATACCTGCATCGGCAGTCGAGCCTGATGGCGTGGCCCCCACACAGACCGCATTTGTTCCTGGCAACTTCGAATCTTTCCCTTCTTCACTCCCTTTTTTCCGGTCAAAGTCAACTCGGGTCGATAGCTTCCGATCCGGGCCACTGGTGGGACCCAAGGATGATGCGCTGGTTTTAAAGAACAAAGCGCCTAGGTGGCACGAGCAGCTTCAGTGCTGGTGCCTTAACTTCAACGGGCGCGTGACAGTTGCCTCTGTCAAAAATTTCCAATTGGTGGCTTCGGTGGAGAATAACCGAGGTGATGTGCAGGAGCAGGATAATAATGTTATTCTCCAGTTTGGTAAGGTGGGGAAGGATATCTTTACCATGGATTATCAGTATCCGATCTCGGCCTTCCAGGCATTTGCGATTTGTCTTAGCAGTTTTGATACTAAAATCGCTTGCGAGTGATGTCAGTGATAAAGATTACTTCCAGAGTGTGATTTGACTTAACAGTAATGATACTCTCGGTTGACTACAGCGGGTGTTTTTTCGAGTTGTTTATTTAAGTTATTTTGGATGGTTTTATGTATTTTGTAATATGGAACAATGGTTGGTGGCTGTACATGAGCAAAACCAAGATTTGAAATTTACTGTGTTTATGTTGATTTCTGTGTTTGGTCAGTTTTCTATTTTTCTTGCTGTTTAATTTGAGGGATAGCTAGAAAAAGTATCTCAAAGATTTAATCTAATGACAGAGAAGGAAGACTAATATCATTCCTTAATTGTAAGTTTTGGTATGATGATAGCTGAGTATAGCTGACCATATGCTGTCACAAATGGATTTCTTTGTTCACCACACATCTTTCCTACTTCAAAAACAACGAACGTAAACCCACAATCAACCATTACGATCATAATTAAAAGAATATACGACAGAAGCAAATTCATTTTAGGGCGACTTTGTGCCTCAAACAAACCCACATCCTACAATACAATTTCCATTGGTCGTTGTCAAGTTGAAGATCAAATAAGAACCATTACATGCTCAATTAATCACAGCCTCCCATAGTTCCATCAAAAGAAAAAAAAAGTACAGCCTCCCATAAACAGAAGAGGGTACCAAGTGAACATGTACTAGGTGGTCATAACAATACAACCTTCGATGGTATTAGATTTGTATGCTCAGTGTTACAGTGGATGAAGGCAAGAACCATTGCCGCCACAAAAAGCACTTCCTTCGTGCCATAAGAAATCAACTGAAGCTTGTCGACGATTGAAATTGAAATATGACCTAGCATTTGGAACACAACAGACAATCTGACTTAAACTTCTTTTTCAAGACATGGCACTGAAATACAAATCAACTCAAACAATAAAAAAACTAAAAAATGAAATCACACGAATTCTGGAGAGAAAAGAACCAAATAGTGTATATAAAACCAAGTTATAGAAGGCCTCAGATTAGCATATTGGCACATTCATCATAGCAACAACAACACCATGGTTACTCCCATGGACGCGCATTTTTTTGTTGCCGTAGCTCTTGCCAATACTCTTGTCATCACAGGCATTTTGAACATATTAGCCCAACCAATTAAAAGATCGTAAATAGACTTTCAATTGAAATACAGTACCTATCTAACAAAAGAAATCGTCAATAACATATAAATAGTTAGCTGGTTCATAGTTATTTCTTGCAGTTTATATATAACAAACTAATGTCCTGAGCTTCCATAGTTATTTCTTTTGGTTTATATGTAACATACTAAGGTCCTGAAAACCGATATCTCCTATTCATCTGTATGCAAAGTAGAAGCTACCATTTCCCCTTTAACTCAAATGCATTCTAAGACAAAATTTCACTACTAAATGTATCTTTTTTTCAAAACCAACGTCCAGTCAGTCTAACAACAAATCGAGAAAAAAAAATGTCTTCTTTAAGATAGAAATCAATCCTCTTAAGCACCACATATACTCATCATCAGAGGTTTCTATTCGAATAATTCAAACGCAGACCATGTGAGGGTTCTAATAAACAATTCAATGAACAGGTAAAAACAGTACCTATTCACGACCGCAATCCTCAATCCCCACTCGCACAGCCCCCACAGCCGCAATGCACACACTCCACGACCTTCTCCTCGCGCAGATGCTTCGGGACTCGGCAAACGCATGTCGTCTGGAAGTTATGGTCCCTGGGCTGCATACACCTCAGGCAGCAGAGTCTCTCGTAACCGGGCTTCTTCCACTTCGCGATCAGGTTGCGATCGGCGTACCCCTGATCTAGACAGAACTCGTACAATTCCTTCGATATCTCCTTCCTCCGGTGGTACAGATCGAAAACGTACCGGCTCCTCTGATGCGCGATCTTGAAAATCGGCCAGAGGGCCTCGCATTTTCTCTTGTTGTCGTGCGGATCGTTCTCGGCCTCCCTCATCTTTGCTTGTAGCTCGCGAAGAGTGGGTTCGATTAGCTCCCATCCTTCCGGATAATTGACCCGGTTCGTTTTTACCTTCGGCATGGCTTGTCGGACAATAGAGTCGGCCTCCGGCGACTGTGAGGCGGCGGCGGTGGTGGAGAATGTGAAGTTAGGGTTTTACAGATTTCAATGCAGAGATATAAACAACATAATAAATTGGAAGTTAAAATAAGTTGAACGAGAGGCGATATGTATTTAGATGGGCTTTTGCGGTACTAATAGTCCAAATCTTTCATTGGGCCTTAAGCCAAAAAGTTGGGCTTTATTTTTAATTAAGCACACCTCTTTTCAATAATCTGGCCCAATCCACCCCGACACGGGCCGCGGGCTCCGCGGGTAAATAATATAAAATATATTTGTTTTTTTGAAAAAATATTTTTTTTTGTACAGTGACCTTCCGGTTTCCGGATCCACATGAGAACCCACTAATCCGGAATCGAGCCGGGTAGGACCACAAGGGTGCTAAAGTTCTCCCTCAAAAGTTTTAACACTGCTGTATTCCCAGGGCTCGAACACACGAGACCACTGATTAAGCTGGAAGAGACTCAAACCATCTCATCCAAGCGCTTGAAAAAAATATTTTTGTTTCATAAGAAAAACCTTTCATCAAATCAAATTTCCTCAATAAAATACAAAATACCAATGTTAATTTTTCCATAATCGCACGTGGGAGAGAGAAGAGAGAGTTACACTGTAGACGCGGACACTCTTCCATTACTGGCTTTCTTCTGTTCTCTTGCTTCGACCAGATAATGTCCCAAAACCTTTCAAATAGACGGTCACGATTCACCCAACACCACGTGTCAGCATCGAGATCTTCTGTTCAAACCATAGTTACTTCTACCCTCACCAGTGGTTACACATATGGTCTCAAACACATAAAAATTCCCTCTTTCATCTTGCCATTTTCAGCCATTTTTTTTTTTCTTTCAAAAGAGAAATCTCAGATCTGCAATTACCTCCCATGGCGTACTCGTTCCCTGAGGAGGTTCTGGAGCACGTGTTCTTGTTCCTGAGCTCGGACAAGGACCGGAACGCGGTTTCGCTCGTGTGCAAGTCCTGGTACGACATCGAGCGGTGGTGCCGCCGTCGGATTTTCGTCGGGAACTGCTACGCGGTGTCGCCGGATATAGTGATCCGTCGGTTTCCGGAGGTCAGAGCGGTGGAGATGAAGGGCAAGCCGCATTTTGCTGATTTCAATCTCGTGCCGGAGGGTTGGGGTGGGTACGTGCAGCCGTGGATCAAGGCGATGTCGGCGGCGTATCCGTTGCTTGAGGAGATCAGGCTCAAGCGGATGGTGGTTACAGATGAGGGACTCGAGCTGATTGCGAGATCGTTTAAGAATTTCAAGGTTTTGGTGCTCTCGTCTTGTGAGGGGTTCACCACGGACGGCCTCGCCTCGATTGCTGCTAATTGCAGGTTAGTTCCCGGAATTTCAAAGTTTTGATTGCAAGTTTTTCTGTTTTATCTTTTAGTTTTTTTCTGACGGATTGATTTAGGGAAGTTTATATGAATAGGATCCAAGAAATGGCAAGTTTTTTTTCTTATTTTTTATTGTGTGTGATCCAGTTGAATGTTTGATGTGTATTTTGTGCCAGTGTGGCAATCTTTCGATTTTATGAGTGTAAAGTTTAATCTGGCACTTGAGTGATAAAGGTTTAAGCATGCACTGAATGATCTTGGATCGAGTATTCACAGTTCATTTTCTTCCAATTTTCTTCCAGTTTTTGTTGTCCACATATGTTGGTCCTCATGAAGTAAAACATTCTTCTTTGATGGGCTCATAGTAGCCTTGATAATTTGGATATTTTGTGCAATACAGGAATCTCAGAGAACTAGATTTGAGGGACTGTGATGTGGAGGAAATCAGCGGGCATTGGCTTAGCCATTTTCCTGATAACTGCACCTCTCTTGTGTCACTCAACATTTCCTGCTTAGACTCAGAGGTCAATTTCGCTGCCTTGGAGCGTCTAGTTGCACGATGCCCCAACCTTAGGACTCTCAGGTTGAGTCGTTCTGTGCCCCTTGAGAAGCTCCCTAACCTGCTCCAACGGGCCCCGCAGTTGGTCGAGTTAGGTACAGGTGCATATTCAGCTGAGATCCAGTCCGAAGTATTCTCAAGTTTGACAGAAGCATTTTCGTCCTGTAAGCAACTCAAGGGCTTGTCTGGCTTCTGGGATGTTGTACCAGCTTATCTTCCGGCCATGTATTCAGTCTGCTCTGGAATTACATCACTTAACTTAAGCTTCGCTGCAGTTCAAAGTCCTGAACTCATTAAGCTTATTTGTCAGTGCCGGCATCTACGGCGTTTGTGGGTATGTATATTCTTCCTGCCTGCTTGTCTGGTATGTACAAAGTGTTTGGTGGTTATGAAGGGGCCGAGTGTAAACTTTTGGAATGAATTGAATCTTCAAATTGTTCTTTCTGAATAATTTATGACAAATAAATCTGCTGCAGGAATTCTATTGTTTTCTAAATTTGATGCAGTGTCATTTGTTGCATGTCTTAATTTCGAAACAGGTCCTTAAGTCTGAGTGCCTAAATGTTTTGATCCTAGGTGTATGCACGGTAGTAATTTTCTTCTTCAACTTTACTCTGTGGTACTTATGTTCCTGAAGGACTACTACATTGATGTGTTTTTTTA
The DNA here is from genome assembly GCA_902706635.1 of Striga hermonthica. Classification (NCBI taxonomy): domain Eukaryota; kingdom Viridiplantae; phylum Streptophyta; class Magnoliopsida; order Lamiales; family Orobanchaceae; genus Striga; species Striga hermonthica. The sequence continues at coordinate 16,301,773 of CACSLK010027752.1, read as the reverse complement.
TCCCCAAAATGCTTTACAGTACTGAAATATCCAAAAAAATGCATAAGAAAATTACAGTGACTAAAGTTTATTATTGTCTGACCATTAGACAAAACTCTCAAAGCTCTGAATTCGCATAAAAAATAAATAAATAAATAAATAAAACGGACTAATAATGCTTGTTAAACAATAAACAACACCGCAGGTTCTGGATTACATTGAGGACTCAGGTCTAGAAGCTCTTTCCGTGTCTTGCAAGGACTTGCAAGAACTCCGCGTGTTCCCTTCCGATCCTTTTGGGGCCGAACCTAACGTCTTCTTAACCGAGCAAGGGCTCGTCTCCGTATCCCAAGGCTGCCCGAAGCTCCAGTCTGTCCTCTACTTCTGCCGCCAGATGTCGAACGCCGCATTAATCACCATTGCCCAGAACCGGCCTAACCTTATCTGCTTCCGGCTGTGCATCATCGATCCCCAGGCCCCGGACTACCTCACTCTCGACCCACTCGATGCCGGTTTCGGAGCCATTGTCGAGAGCTGCAAGGAGCTGAAGCGGCTCTCTATGTCCGGTCTCCTCACAGATCGGGTCTTCGAGCACATCGGGACCCACGCCAAGAAACTTGAGATGCTGTCCATAGCCTTTGCTGGGGAAAGTGACTCGGGCCTTCACCACGTGCTCTCGGGCTGCGAGAGCTTGAGGAAGCTAGAGATTAGAGATTGCCCATTTGGGGATGGGGCCCTGCTGGCCAACGCCACGAAGCTCGAGACAATGCGATCCCTTTGGATGTCGTCTTGCTCGGTCAGCTATGGGGCGTGCAAGCTGCTAGGCCACAAGATGCCAAGGCTGAATGTTGAGGTTATAGACGAGAGGGGTCCGCCGAACACGAGGCCTGAGAGTTGCCCTGTCGAGAAGCTGTATCTTTACCGGACGGTGGCTGGGAGGAGGATGGACATGCCTAGTTTTGTGTGGACGATGGATGAGAATCCCGGGTTGAGGTTTTCTTGAGCAGGTACGTGGTGATCTACATGCATATTGTTGGTCAAGGGACAATTACAAATGATGATCTTTTGAGATTTTTGTTAAGTATCCCTAATTTGTGTTATTGTATATCAGAAATTCTTGTGGATGATGAGGAATGAGGGGCCGGTTGTTGAGAGACGACCGGGGGAAGCTCGTATTCCATCAAATTTTGCATCTTGGCGGGATCTATTTATTTATTCATGGTATAAAGAGGCGAAAATTTGGACACACTCTTGTTACGGGATATTGGTCGGTGATCTGTATTTTCATTTTTCTCCTCTAACATGAACTGTAAACTATTTGTAGACTTGTCCATGTTAGGTGACCGGTTGCCGGTTCGGATTATTGGATTTGGTTTCATCATCAGACATTTCAGGTAATAATTAGTGTATCATTTGACACATTTAATAGTGACTTAAAAATGTAGTGAACAAGTCTTTTTGTGTTTTATGAGCTTCCCTAGTTGTATGTTCCTGTGTAGAACAGGAAAATAATGTGGAAAGTCTAATTTAATTTGAGACATTTGTTAACATCTGCTCCATTTTGGCCAGTTTCTTTGTAAGAAATCTTTATGTTTTTGTTTTTTATGTGATGGATCAACTCCAGTTAATGCGATCTCGGTTATCTGTTAAATTCAACACTGTCTCATCCGGTTTTTCCCCACAGGAAAATAAGCCTAATTTATAAGTTTAATGGACTACTCTTTTTTCCACCAATTAGTTTTGGTATGAAACTTCACTTGGGCTTGTTTTGAGCTTTCTCTGTTTTGGTGCGCTTCATCTGTGTGGGACAACACTCATTTTTCCTTCGTTTCTTACATGTTATTAGGGCCGGTTTTATTGGGACTGCCTAGGATTGCACTTGTTTTCTCCCCGCATCTTACATGGTATCAGGGTTGGTTCTATTAGGATTGTGGACTTGTTTTTTCCCCACGAAAATGTTTTAAACATATGTAATACTCAAAATTCATACACACTTGTTACTACAAAATATTACCGACATAACAAAATTAAGATTTTGGCAACACCATAATTTAAATCGGCGACAAACATCTATAACCCTTTTAATTATAATACTGAAATCAACAATTGAGATCTTGATAACACATTATTAATTAATTATAATAATATCAAACTCAACAATCAAAATCTTGACAGCATATTATTTGGTAAGTCAGATTGTAACTGCTCTGTTAAAGTAGACTTGGATTCTGTTAAAGTAGACTTGGTTGACAACATTTTCATCGCTTGTGAACCCTTCGGCTGATGATACATTTGCTTTTTCGTACTTTTATTCAAGTGATTAACACTTAGGTTAGTAAAACGAGCTGATAAGCTAGCTTATAGCTTATTTTTAATTTATCACTTACAGTTCAAAAGCTAGCTTATATGATAAAAGTGTTTAGTAACTGAAATAAAAAAATTCAACTAGTTTATATGAAAAGCTACTTAAAAAAATTATCAAATAAGCTCAGAGTTTTTTTTTTTTTTTTTTTTTTTTTTTTTTTTTTAATTCGTCATATCAAACGAGACTTATTTGAATACAGGAAGTTTATAAACAAATTAAATAAGCTGTAAGCTAACTTATTTGTCTACCAAACCAATCGTCGCCTTAATCACATACACAAGTTGTTGTTCTCTTTCCTTCAATATACTATTGTGATAAATAACAACACTTAACTAAACAATTAACATTTTCAGTTTTTCTTTGCCAATCTTCAATTAGCCATAACATTTTCAGTTTTTCTTTGCCAAGTTGTTTCTCCTTTCTATAACATGTCTCGAGATCGAGTATTTCATGATCTAACCAAAATATGAAGCAATTTATTCGTTTGAGATTTGAAGTAATATTTTGAGACTTTTTAAAAAAACTTAGATTAAGGAGCCCTATGAAATCTTAACTGTGGAAATATCGCTAATCTTAAAAAAAATCTTGACAAATCTCAATCTCTAATACTTCGTATATAATTTTTTCTTTTGAAATCTCTCGAAATCTTAAAAAGTCCTAACAAATTCACTCTAATAAATTATAGAGAAATGCTATAGGTACATAATATTGTACATAGGGATGTACATACCATTCACATTGAATGAGATACACCAAAAATAAAAAATCAAGTGGACATCAATCCACCTGAGTGTTATGTACACCTGTATGTACATTTATCATGTATTTGTAGCATTTTTCTTAGTTAAATGCCTCAAGTCTTTTTAAAAATCTCAAATAAATACCTTAAGCACTTGTTTGCTTTTCAGGATGAGATTGGACTAATTTAGTCCAATTGGAAAAGATTGTACTGTTGGGATTGGACTAATGCTATGTTTGTTATATAGGATAAGTGGTAGGATATGTTTAGATTAAAAAAATCAAAATATGTATGTGGTGTAAAATATTGTTATACTCCTTTCAATTAAATCAAAAAACAAAAATATGGGGGCATGTTTGGTACTACACATACCAAGATAGTTGATATCCCACCAAAAAAGTAGGATTGAGTTGTCCCATTAAAACAGGATAACATGAATTTTAATACTGGACAGGCGGGCTGCTTTCCTTTGAATCAAATGTGAAATTAATGTGGGATAAAGCAGGATATCCCGCATTATCCTAAAAAGAAAACGTGGACTAAAGACTTTTAAAAGTTAAGTTAAAAGAGTTTAGAAATCTCAAAAGAATACATCCTAAGATTGTTGACAAATACAACGAAGTGTAAATAATTACATTTTAATCATACCTTCCCAACCAAACAAATTAATAATTTAATGTGATGGATATGAGTTAGATCCAAATGCAATCAAACAACACAATGTAAAGAATAAAACACGGTAGATCCTTTTTTACTTAACCCAACAATGACATAATCAAGCCATATTTTTATGTTATTATAACCCCACACACTTTTAGTTAACATTACGCAACATTGCATAAGAATTTTGCATAATATCTATCCCCCTGATTTTTGGGGGCCACATACTCATTCAAAATCTTTGCTTTGATGGTGAAAAACGCGGCGACTTCCGAACCAAAACCGGTTTTTTTATCGGTTGTCTACACGCCATTAGAATTTATAATTCTACAAATAAAAGTATACGTGTATATTCACTTTTAGTCAACCCACACTAGGATTTTGATAAAAAATTCACAAGAAAAAATTTCTTCGTTTTATGAATTTGATGGCGATAAATACACGAGTCTAGAAATTCATTTCAGCCAATTGAACCTTCTCAAACTATTTCTTTTTCATAAACAATAAGATTTGTGCCAAAATAACAGATGGCAAGAAGCACAAAAGCCCTAGGACACGTAATGGATCTTGCAGTTATACTCTTCAAAATCTTTGCTTTGATGGTGAAAAACAGCACTGTATTTCAAGGAGTTAAAGAACAATAATGCACAAAATGATGTATTCAATAGCACTGTATTTCAAGTAGTTAAAGAACAATACTGCACAAAATGATATATTCAATGTTGGCATGATTTATTAAAAGTTGTGAAGAAATATTAGTTTGTTATTAGTATTATCTACCATTGTTATCAACATTAACCATTATTGGGGAATAAGTTATGTTGCTCATATTGAAAACTCAACATAGTAGTCCAGTAAACTACATATAAACATTGTTGTATCATTCGACAAGAAATTTTGCAGGAATCT
>CACSLK010027752.1:16273356-16297100 GCA_902706635.1 Striga hermonthica | reverse complement strand
AAAAAAAAAAAACAAATGTCGAAAATCATACGTTCATAGTATTTGCTAACAAAATTTAACAGCATTGAAAAATAAAAATCAGAAAAAAAAATAGGCACAAGAAATGTCAACTCATAAGCACACGACTCAATCAATTTACAAAATTGAACACCGAAAGTATATTTCCAAGACATTAAGCACCTCCTACCGAGAATAAGAAGCGAAGGAGGCTGGAGTTTCAAAATAGAAAACAATATGACAAACGCTTCCAACTAACAATTGAAGGTAATATATAATAACCTTGTCTCTTACTTCATTTGTACGAAAACAGCATATATTATATTTCACGATATACATTTTCATCAATTTTCAACACTAAATCTTTCATCTCAACTTCAGTTATCAAACTGACTGAAGCTCAGTGCAGAAATCAAAACCACATCCCAATCCAAAGTGTAAAAAACTATTACAAAGATGCCGAAGAAAATATAGATTACATGTATGAAAGTCTAGGTTCCAAGTTCTCAATGTTGTTTCATTACCTTTCTTCAAGCTTCATCACCAATGTTACAACGCCTTCTTTTCTATTTTGTTTTACTTTTTTTTACCTTATTCTTTTCCGACTAGAAGTTGGCCTTACTGACATGACATGATAGTTTCTAAAGGATAGTGCACGAACACGGGCCCTGTTTTTCTTTATCCGTCTGGTCCTTACCTGCATTTGCCATAAAGAAAAAAGAGTAACAAATTTATCCAATAATGACACAATTCAACAGATCTCCATATTTCTTTTTCCCATTTTCTTTTAGTTTTTACCTCCACGAACATAAAATTGATTTCTTAATATCCAATAAATATGGGTACCAAAAGTATATATATGCATGATAACATCCATACCATCACACGATGAAAAGTTACACTGAAACAATATGAAGCTGAGCAAATGAGAGATTGAATAAACTAGCCGTTATCATGAAAAAAATAATGAAGCTTCTATACACACAAAATATATAAATAATCAACAACTTAAGATTAAGAAATATATGAACTAACTAGCAATCACACAAAGACCACACCGGACGTACGATAAGAAGCTAAATGAATAAAAAACAAGAAAAACTAAACATACATATAAACCTCATCTTGCAGACCTTCTAATACTAAACTGTCATGCATTAAATATTTACCTGTCTTTTTCTTGACAACTGCAGGCTGAACAACAACATGCATTGTGATCACCCCGCTTGGGAGGTCACCCACATTCGCTCGAGACTCGGCAAGTGTCCTCCCGTTATCCAAAACCTTTCCAGCATGGATTAATTTCATATCGCTAACGGACTTTGGTACAACTGATTTATCTGTAAATAAAGGGAGTGCAAAAGGTTTAAAATTAAAATCTTAATAGAATTTTGAGAAAACAGTAAAAAATCAATTTAGAATCATCTTAATATAAACAGCAAAACAGTTGAAAGCAAAAAAATTATGTGGCAATATATTAACCTACAGTTTCTTGTTTCACTTGGAGTTGTAAGGGAGTTCTCCATATGAAAGGTTCTTGCAAAACTATGGAAGTTTTTTTATCATCAAATCAAGTCACCATGTAACTGTCACCGTTATGCTGTTATTTCATAATTCAAGCACTCTAATTTATGCAATCACCAATCACTCCAACAGTGATTCGACTAGAAAATATATAATGAATTTGTCCTTAAGCATTCATAGCACTTATTCACCTTCTCCAATTTTAGTTATAAATTTATGAATGTAGTCTTATTTATCAAGGAAAATTTTATCATAGAACATATAAATGGCAATCACAAACTACCCAAGTATATCCTGATAATCCAAACCAATGGGCACCGAAGATCCGGAACCATTAAAGAAAATTCCATCAAACATCAAATGACGATTTGACGGCTTTTAATTTAAATCACAAAAACTACCCCTCAAGAGCGGCAGACTTGAAAGCTAATCACAAACTTTTAAGAAGATATTTGTTATTTTAGTTGACATGATAATCACAAAACTTAAGAGTAGTTTCTGTACTTATTGCTAATATTTTAGTCTAAACACAGCATATAACATAAACAAGATCAAACATGTAACATGCATATATATATGAGGCTAAGCACAACCTTGAGGCCACTCAGAAAGAAGCCGCTGCTTAAGATTAGCAATTGTAGTTGATGAAGAATATGACCCATGACCTATGTCTGTCCCATCAAAAATTCTGAATTTAAGTTCAAGCTGCTCGTCTCCTTCTGCCATTTGTAAACCAACTCTACTACAGCGAAAAGTCAAGATGCAACACAAAGCCTAGAAAGCTACTTGGAAAAGAATTCAATTCTCCAGGGTTTTACCTGCCCAATAAGAATTAAAGATAGAAAATTATCAACCTTATCAACTTATAAGTCACGATTGACAAATTCTGTGAGCAGAGAATACACTCTCACCACATGATTGTACCTTTGAATCCCTACAAAACGAACCCAGAAACCACTTCATATGATCCAAAAGCTTGCTTATGACATGTAAAGCGAAGAGAACCCCCGCACCCTGTATCCATATATCCATATTCGGTTTAAATCCAGATTCATCAAAATAAAGTCTAAAGGAAATAAAGAACAATTCAGAATCCAATCCCCCGTGAGATGACATATCTTTCTGAGAAATACATGTCAGTATTCAGAAACTTTCGATATCGATTTCAGTCTTACATGTGCATTTTAAATATTATTATAGAAAATCAAACCTCCGAACTCAGATAAAATTTCTCAGTACCACACCATAGACAATTCTAAACCAAAACCCACATCGGAAATTCTTCTTTTCTCAATAAACAACGAGGCCCTAATTCTGGAAATCGTCAGCAATTTCAAAACCCATGAAGTTCATAAAAGTAAATCTTGAAAACACATAACACAAATCGAACGAACAACAGCAAACTACGAACTCTATACCCATCTCTATTTTCCCTCTTACCGATCAAAAGAACAATCCCAACATCAAAGTGATATGTACAAACAAAAACAAGTGTGCCGAATAACCTGATCAAGACGCCATTGATCAAAGGATCTGTGAGGAGGAGCGGCGACAAATAATCCGGCGCGGTTGAGAGGAAGAGATCGCCGGAGATTAAAGAACCGGCGGCGGTAAAATGATTCTCAGATTAGAGAGAAGAGGGAGATGGGAGAGAGGATTCGGTGGTGTTTGACGATTGGGTTTGTCTGTCAGTTTATCAGTCGCTTTCTTTTCTTTTATTTTTGTGGGAGAGAAAAAGTAAATAGTAAAAGAAAAAGGTTTGAATAGTAATAAGTGTTATTCAAACCCGGCTGTAATTTGACCCGCAAGCAAATTCACGGGTCAACGATTTAATTGATTTTGAATAGAGTAATTAATTTTAAATATTTTAAAATTATACATGTGTTATTTTATGTTATAAACATCCATAAAGAATTATACTATAATTTTTCATATATAAAGTCATAATAAAAATATAAATATATATATCCAATTTTATTTTAACATAAAATATTAATAATAAAAACATAGTTGGCCCGATCGAAGTAATGTTGGTCGACAGAGTTTCGTCTTACTCATCTAAAGGATTTACTGGAGCGAATCCTTGTTCAAGATTAATTGTTTCACGAATCGACCTGTCTGACTGATTCTACTGCAAAACAGTGGTTAGAATTGACAATATTTTTTTTATTGGATCTCCTAATTATTAAGAAACCAGGACTTTTAAAAAAAGTAAATTTATATTTATAAAATTTTATATTTGTATTTACAATGTATTTTAAAGTGGGAATATAAATTTATAATATATATATATTGAAAAATATTTAAATTCCCTAATTATTCAGCCTAACAAAATAACCTATATGATCATTAAATTTATATTTACATTCACTAAATTTCTTTTTCTTTTTAATAATTGAGAGATCCAAGAAAAAGGAATACGTGTTGAAAATGCCTCTTTTTTTGGGCCGACTTAGAAGTAACTGATGAAATGATATATTTAATAGTCTTTTGACCCATTTGTGTGGTCTCTGTACTGATTCTGCACAATTAGTGAAAGAAATTGATTCCTACCAATATCACATGCATATAATTTAATGGGTTAATTTATGTTACAATTACTTGCTCACCACTATATATGAAAATTTTATGAAAAATAAAAATCAATGGTCTAATTGATAACGAGATTACGATAGTGACAACTGTTGTAGTGGGAGAATTTAAATTACCGTCTAAAAAATAGAATTTTGATTTTAAGAAATTTTATTTACGTACCAAGAAAGAACTCGAATTTAGTTTCTAAGTTGTTAATGGTTCGATATTAAGTTTTATTTAATGGTCACCTGCTGTTTGGAAATGAAACATTTTATCTATTTTGGTATGTTGTCGGATAGTTTATGTACTCAAGAACCAAAATTTCTCAGTGCCCGGGACATGTGTGTCAAGGCGCAAAAGGGTCCAATCACTTCATAGAAGGGGAAGAAGATGAACTGAACGACAAACAAAAAATTGTAAGACATCGACCAAAACAATAAGATAAAAGTATCTTCAAGAAATGAACCATACACAATTTTGGCATCGAAGTTTAGATACTTTTAGCTTTAGTATTATTCAAAGTTTGATGGCCGATGTAGACGAGTCTGTCGGGAATGGTTAAACTATCAGACATACGAATTTTACTTGGTAGCTAAAATGACCAAAATATCCTTTTGAAGGATAAGGGTATAAAAGTCAATAAATTGTGAAGATCCATTCATTCAGATTTTTACGATCCTATGACTATCCAAACAAAAAGTAGTTTCAAGTATTTTAATTTCCTTTAGAAAAACTATTCGAAACAATGTTACATTTAGAGGTGTCAAAACAGGCCGGTGGGACATATTGGCCCACGAGTTTGGCGGGCCTAAGAAAAGCAAGCCCACTTATTTTTATTTTTTTTTTTAAAAAGATGCTTTAATTTTAAATATTTTGCTGTAAATTTGTAATTGTAAGACACTATTGAAATTGCTCTATCAAGATTCAAGAGTCCAGAAAGCCAAGAAAACTTCAACAAAATGCTCAAATAACAAGTTAAATAAGTTCATCCACCATAATCACAAACCAAACATATCATTTCAAGTTCACTATCTGTTTTTGGTTTTTGTGGGCATGGATAACCGAGCTACCTGACTCAGGTCGTTCTCAAAGGAAGGCTGTTCGGAGCTTCGTTCACTACCTAGTCGTCAAAGTCACATAACCAAATATAATGTCCTACACATTCTACTCACTTGATGGTGATTGATTGCACGAAATCAAACTAGAATCTAAGAGCAAATGATGAATGATGCAAGATTTTGGTCCACCGGAATCTCCACAACTCAAGAAAAAGAAAAAATAAAGAGAAAGCATGCGAGCAAAGTGGTCTTAGGTAATCTAATACGAGTTTTTTACACTAAATCATCACGTTTTGAATAAAGTCGAGACCTTTAAACTAGATAAGCACGTAGTGATTCCTAACACACGTAAGCAAGCAATGAAAATAAAGCAAAGACCTAGAATCGAGCATAAACACGTAAATCGAGAAACAAACTCGAAGTAGTAATCCCTAAGCAAGGTACTTACTCTCCTATCGCATGCTCGAACGAAAATAGTGCGTAAAACTCGAATCTTGATTAAAAGTAAGATTGCCGGAATTTCACCGGAAAAGTTGAGTCATGAATCTCCAAACCAAAGCATAAAAATAAAAAGAGAGAAAATAGAGAGGATTCCCAACTTAAAAATTGGGAAATGAGGGAATTGTATCAAAAAAAATACAAAACACAATGTCTATTTATAGCTACACCACAAACATACACTAAAAACACACACATTTAATAAACAGAATGCACAACATTGCGAAATGAGGTTCCAGTCGCAAATTGCGGACTTGCCATGGGCACAGGCACGCGAAATATTGCAAAATGAGGTTCGGGTCGCGAATCATGGATTTAGCATGGGCATAGGCACGCGCAACGTCGCGAAACGACCTCAGGGTCGCGAAATGAGGCCTTGGCGTCTGGTAGCACGTGCAACGTCGCGAAAATGGTCTGGGGTCGCAAATTGAAGCTTGGCGCATGTGGCGTCGCGGAAATGCTTCATGTCGCGAATTCGGCCTGGCAGGCTCGCGGGTCTTAACTCAATACTCTCCTGGGTCGGCTTGAAATGGTTCGGTTAATGTCTCAGGTGGCTCAAAAATGGCTCGTTTTCTTAAGCTTCCCAATATGGACCTAAACAAAACCAAAAAGACAAGAAAAATACGGCAAAACACAAGAGCACATGAATAGAATAAAAAATGCATAAAATATGATAAAATGGGCCTATTTAAGAAGATATTCAACCTTACAATAATAAGGTTTGATTTTACAGTTAGACCATCCCACAAGAATGATTAATGGATAAGAAGAACATATTGGGGAATAAATCTGCGCATGGGCTAGGACACATGTCATAATGGTATTGCGTAAGTCAAACTTTGGTACCAAGGTACACCTCCCTTATAAAAGGGGCCTAAGGTATCACAAAAACACACTCTCTCTACATTCACTATTACACTATGATATTGCACTTTATCTTTGGCGAGTACTGACTTAAGTTTTGGAGGCTTTTCATCAGAACTCGTCCCCCTCCGGTGTTGAGTTATTGCATGTGCAGAAGCTGTCTGAGATAGAGGAACTCAGGTGAAATCCATTTCACTATTAGGACCCTAAGGAGCCATTAACTTGAGCTTCTCCTATTAGAACTTTATTGTGGGCCAAGCCTTCCAAGCCCTAATAGGAATAATACAGTTATTCCACTAAAGTAGTATTATTGAATATTCCCAATTTAATTCCCAAATTACGATTTCAGCTCCACTCCTCCAATACACGAATTATCTCCTCATGTTTAATATATAATGTCTGTCAATTTATTTAATTATTGATAATTAAAGTGATCAACTTATTGAACCGAAGCTAGCACCGTTCAATACATTATTATTATGTCAGAATTCAATTCACCTGCAGGGTTTAATATAATAATCCTTGTGAACTCACTTCGAAGACATCAAATCTCAACTTTTGTAAGTACACGATGATCATAAATATTATAACAGAATACCATGACATGTAGGAACCACTATCCAATTCAGACAACTATTGACCTCTATCAATAAACCTCACATGCTGAATCAAAGCAATAATTACTACATATATGTATTTGTTTATATCTTACGGGTTAAAAGAACACATTAATTAGCTGAAGCCTAGTTTGTTTACGACGATCAATATAAGCCGAACTACTCCTCTTTGGGATTCAGTCAATACACCAATATGTACTAGTGTGACTAATTAATCAAGACAGACTTTACTACTCACAATACAATTGTTTCGATGGATTATTCACTAAGTTGTGAATCAATCGTTTATGTTTCGCAAGTAACTAATAAAATAACCTTCTGACCATGTCAATGAGATTGTTGAAAGTTGAAAACTATCCACTTACGAATCATATCTGGAAGGTAGGATGATCAAACGACCTAAAAGGTTGGTCAAACTTCATGGAGGACGTTTTCGTTAGATCCTTTCTCAGGCCTCCAGCATTGAGGGGGCCTTGATTACTTGAGGACCGACGAGTCGTCCATCCTCTATTTATTGTGGAGGGTGGACTAATCTATCCATATTCTTATTAAAGGTCAGCAAATATAAAATTGCGCAAAAGTATAGATATGAGCTTTTTGTTCGAAAATTTGGATTTTAAAGAGAAATTTCAACGAAGTAACAAGGTGATCGAAAGCAGAAGGGTTGGCTTAGCCGCCCATTCATCCGACCGATGATAGAAAAGAGAAGGTGGACTGCACCGGCCTTCATCGGTTAAGGATGTATGAAGAAGATGAGAGGAAAAGTGTGTCAAAAACCCTTTTAAAAAATGGCTTTATATAGAGACGAGGTCTAGATGTAACCCTTGATGGCCTCCCTCTTCCTAGCACCATTCTGTTGATGGTCGATCACCAACAATTATGATAAATATGTTTTAATGCAGCTTAATTGGGGATTACATGGTATTTATGGTATTATTTAATGATGCAGAATATGGACTGATCGAGATAATATAAATATGCATAAAAAAGAAAAGCAAGACCCCGATACTAATCCCAATCACCACATAAGATTGTTTCTCTAGAATTTATTATGATATTTGTATAGTGGACGCAACCGAGTATGGTGATAGTGAATATGTAGGGGTATGATCTTGGAAAATCAAATTATATGAGATATATGGAATTGTATATGGTAGTGAGGGTGAGTTCATTAGTTGATTCTAATTATGGCGATGTTCTTGATCTTGAAGACGGACTCGGGGCTCGGCATTTATACACGAGAAAAAGTGAGTGTGCATTAAGTGCTATGTGTCAACTAGGGACGTAGGGTGGCACGGCGCTTCCATGCAGAATTGGATGAGACAGATTGGGTGGTGCAACCAACTTTAACATATCACTTTTTAGACTTGAGATTGACTGACAAAACTTCCTCTAGAAGACTCCGAGTGCGATCAATTGGCCAATCAGGGGATCGACAACACCAACCCTCCAATTTTGGGTTACTTGCGAAAGGATTGATATGCATGTGGGTCTTGTTTAACATGTTTGGGATTTCAAACTTTTTGGGATCGAATATTTTAGGTATACCATATATTTGTCTAGTTTTGATATTCCACATATATTCGACTAGTTTTATCTGTTCTGACACATTAGTATACAAATTTATATATTCTAAAACCAAGGTCTCAAAATACGCAACAAAAAGAAATCCATAATTCATATCTAACCTAATTAAGAAGAAAAAACTTTCGAAAATAAATCAAACATATCTTTGGCATCTTAGATTTGATCATATAAATCTTAAAAGGATTCAAAAGGTTGATAGTCATGGGCTTATTGAAAGTTGAAAACTATCCGACTTGCAAATTCTACCTGAACGGTAAGATGACCAAATGACCTTTCAAGGCTAAGGATATAGAGCCAAAGTCTTATTTGCAAGGACATCTCATCTACAACTTTTTTAGGCCCATAACTGCATCTTTAGTAATAGTAAAATATGAGATTGATCCAGCGCCCTATTGTCGGCAAAATTTCAAAAATGGTCCACTATGTTGGCAATTTTACGAAAAAGGTCCATATCTAGGGCGTCATCAAGAATAGTCCACTAAGTTGTCAATTTAATCAAAATACGTACAATAACCAATATAGTGTACTAAAAGTGGTCATCTTTAGTACACTATGTTGGTTTTTGTACGAGTTTTCATTAAAATGACAACTTAGTGGACTATTTTTGAAGACACCCTATATAATGGACTATTTTCAGAAAATAGTCAATATATTGTACTAAAAATGAAATTTAGCCTCGTTGTCACAAGGTGATTGTAAGCAATGAGTGAGTGGGCAATCGTCATTAATTAGCAAACACAAATTCATCAATGGATTCAGAAAAGAACAAATAGCTACAACATACAACAACATTATCTTCTAATTATATTAAGCCAAACACTTCAAGATAGATAAGTGCCAAGCTGATCAACAGTGCATATGCTAATACACAAAAGCTACATACATACCTAGTAATAATAACCTTGATAAAATTACATTGATACATTTTTTTTTTTTCTTGTTTCTTTGCTACATTCAATTTGACCACTACTCCCAAGCCTAAAAGCTCTTTACAATGGAGCAAATTCTTATTCTTCTTCTTCTATTACACCTTCATTAAAATAAACACACACACACATAATAAGGAGATTAAAAGTTGTTCAGATTGTCTATATATATGTAATAATATTCAAAGATCATCACATGTTTGGCTGGTGAAATGGCTTGAGCATGGAAACAAGGGATCCACTGAGGTGTAGGGACATGATCTCATTGGTGGACCCCACCAGATTCCCGCCTATGAACACCGCGGGCAACGGGCCGTTGCAGCCCATTCTCGCGAGGGCCTTCTCGATTTCCTTGCCGTCCGGGTCGTGGTCGATCTCGTACACACGAGCATTTGCCCCGAGTTCTTGAAATAAGATCTGGACCGCGTAGCAGAGGCAGCATGAGCTTTTGCTGAAGATCAATATCCCGTTTTCGGATGCAAGTTTCACCACCTTATCCATTTTTTTTATGGATTAGAAAGTAAATCAAATCAACAAATTCTGAGGTGAAATATTAGTGATTTGATGTGTTTCTATGGGCAAGTTAAAAAGAAACTTGCATGATTTTCTTTCTTTGCTGGAGAACCCTATTTATAAACATTTGATAAATAAGCAATAAATAAAAGATCAGGAGCAAAGACTAGTGGACTGGTTTTTCCCACACAAGAACATTTAAAAAGGTTTGCTTTTTTTTTTTCTTCTTGGATACCAAACAAACTTGCAAAAGTTACTTTTTTTTTTTTTTCAGATCAAGTTGAACACAAACTCTAGAAATATCACTGATATATCAATTTACTGAATAAATTCTTCGTAATCGGAGCAATTGTGACCGCCCGATATGCAGAACCACAGACGACGTATCCTCCTAAAGAAACACTGATATGTAGAGAATGGTAATCTGTAGAACACGTAGTAAGCCTAAGAACCATGCAGTGTTGCAGGATCTTTCTATCTCTTAATTTTCGGAGGAAATTAATGAAATATCACGTACAAAGATGTCGCAAATTGCAACAAAAAAGTAGTAAAGTATCAAGAGAGAGTGGTCAATTCAATTTTCTTGCAGATTCTTGAAAAAAAAAATAAAAAAATCACCTCTTTCTTTGGAGAAAATAAAAAAAAAATCAGAATAAAAGATTCTTGGTTTCTTCAAGAAAGATTAGGAGAGAATAAAAAGGGACCTTTGAGTGGTGAATCTTTAGAGTTGCGACCACCAATTTGTTGCAATGGGGTTTTATCGCGATCCATGCAAGCATGTGCCCGAATCTCTTTGTATGCATCTAGCATGCTATTGATCAGTTTGTAGTATGTACAACGCAAAAAAACGATAATTATTTTTATGAAGGTCTAACCATTAAAGAATGTATATTTTTTTTTTGGTACAAGAAGAGAGGCCAAAGTTTAACGGATACTAAAGCAGCAAGCGATGGGGGTATGTGATGAAGGATCGTGTGTTTTGTTCCACTCGCTTGCCTCGAACACAGCCTCGCCACGACTTGCTCTCGACGATAGGTGTGATCGACTCGGTTATTAGCCTAACTCTCTCACGATACTCGCGTTCACTTGGTAATTAGTCTCGCTCCCTCGATTTTGAACTAGCTCGGTCTTAGCCTCACTAATTCGGTTGCATTATCGAACTCTCACGAATCCTAACACACGGTTTGAACAAACGTTCTCATCAATTCTGGACCCTTAATAATAAAGAATACATGGGGTATTTATAGGTGTAAATCTAAGTCTAACCAAACTAGATCTCCTAAATTAATAATTAAAAGCAACAAGGAAATAAAATCCTAATTATACTAAAAGTCTAGATACTTGACTTGCACTCCAATATTTACTTGAAGCTCAAGTCATTCGCATAAAAACCCTCGGCCGCCTCATCGCGCGCCGCCTTCCCACGCCTAGTCCTCGGCGGATTCGGTCTCTCGTGCGCGCTACACGCGTTGCCTTTCGCGCGCGCCCTGCTTGCCGCCTTTTTATTGCGCGTGCACGTCCCGCTCTCCTATGCCTGCGAGGCTTAGGCCTCCGCCCGCGTCCGTACTCCACTCGCGCGCTGGTGCGCGCGCCCGCTACCGCTGTCCTTCTCGCACGCGTGTTGCCGCGCGCCCGGCTTCCCTATGCCTACGCGGTCGAGGACTCCGCCCGCGTACTGCTCACTTGCGCACCACCCGTGCCCCGCGTGCTCCCTGTTCGTCCGTCGTGCGTCCCAGCCAACGCCCGTGCCCCAATCACCTACCGCGCACCCACGTGAACCCAGCGCTGCCCGCTTCCCGTTCACATAATCGCGTGCATCATCGCCCGATGCGCGTCCTTCGCCCATTAGCCGTGTGCCACTCTTACCCGCGTTCGCCATCGCTCGCGACCACTCACTTGTCTCGTCGGGGCTGAAGATCACTTCCGTATCATTCCCCTCCTCTTCAAGACCTTCCTTTTCCTCAAGGATAATAAAATTCAACGCACCTTCATCACCATTGTTTTCAATGTTGGCCACTTCAGCTCCCCTGGCTTCCACGAGTTGTCGCTCGTGCTCCTCCAAATACTCTTGCTCATCCGGAGTCAAACTCCTCTCCAAACCTTCCAAATACTCGAGATACTCCAAATCCATCTTATCTAATGGCTCAAACTTCATGACTCTCTTCATTTTTTATTTTTTTTTTGATACTCTCGAAAATTTTTCAAAAAAAGAAAAAGGAAAATTCGAAAAAATTCGAACAAGAGGGGGAAAAAATCGGACAAATAGAAAAAAGAATGGGATAGGAAAAGTTAAACGAAACACAAAATCAATCACTTTCAATGAAAGCACCAATGATGAAGGATCGTGTGTTTTGTTCCACTCGCTTGCCTCGAACACAGCCTCGCCACGACTTGCTCTCGACGATAGGTGTGATCGACTTGGTTATTAGCCTAACTCTCTCACGATACTTGAGTTCACTTGGTAATTAGCCTCGCTCCCTCGATTTTGAACTAGCTCGGGTTTTAGCCTCACTAATTCGGTTGCATGATAGAACTCTCACGAATCCTAACACACGGTTTGAACAAACGTTCTTTTCTATTCAACTCATCAATTATGGACCCTTAATAATGAAGAATACATGGGATATTTATAGGTGCATAAAATAAATCTAAGCCTAACCAAACTAGATCTCCTAAATTAATAATTAAAAGCAACAAGGAAATAAAATCCTAATTATACTAAAAGTATAGATACTTGACTTGCACTCCAATATTTACTTGAAGCTCAAGTCATTCGCATAAAAACCCTCGGCCGCCTCATCGCACGCCGCCCTTGCGCGCGCCGCCTTCGCACGCCTAGTCCTCGGCGGATTCGGTCTCTCTCGCGCGCGCGCTACACGCGTTGCCTTTCGTGCGCGCGCCCTGCTCGCCGCCTTTCCCTTGCACGTGCACGTCCCGCTCTCCTATGCCTGCGAGGCTTAGGCCTCCGCCCGCGTCCGTACTCCACTCGCGCGCTGGTGTGTTCGCCCCGCTACCGCTGTCCTTCTCGCGCGCGTGTTACCGTTCGCCCGACTTCCCTATGCCTACGCGGTCGAGGACTCCGCCCGCGTACTGCTCACTTGCGCGCCACCCGCGCCCCGCGTGTTCCCTGTTCGTCCGTCGCGCGTCCCAGCCAACGCCCGTGCCCCAATCACCTACCGCGCACCCACGTGAACCCAGCGCTGCCCGCGTGCCGTTCACATATTCGCACGCATCATCGCCCAATGCGCGCCCTTCGCCCATTAGCCGTGCGCCACTCTTACCCGCGTTCGCCATCGCTTGCGACCACTCACTAGTCTCGCCGGGCTGAAGATCACTTCCGTATCAGTAGGCCACGCCTAAAATATCATGCTCCAGCCAATGTCCGAGTTCCCTCGGCGGGTTCAGAAGACTATTATAACCAAAAAGGACATTATTAGCAGCTAACGAAGCTAAAGTATCGGCCGAGAAATTTCCTTCTCGATAAATATGGGACAAGCGAACACACCAATCCATCCTGAGCAACTCATGGATAGCCTGGACAATGCCTTCATAGAGACCGAAGTTATCTTCAGTCCCAATCACCATAGATACGATACTGCTATTATCCACTTCCACTACCACCTGACGCGTTCCCAACTCCCAAGCCATACGTAATGTTCAGGAATCTTTCCACTCGTCGCCTAATATCCTGAATCTTAGCCTCAAGTGGAAAAGACTTATTAAAAAATATGGCCATGTTTCTCCAATACCAAAGTCGCCAACACGTAATGGAAGAAATGGTCGTCCATTCCTCCATTACCCCAATGCAAGTTCCCATGAAATTAGACCATATCCACCCTCGTAGCTCATGAGATAAAAACTCCCTCCGGGCAGGGCTCGGGAGCAAGGTATCCCAAAGGTGGCGCGCATTAGAGCAGTCCCGTAACACGTATGACGTCGACTCTGGCTGCCCACAGAGGTAGCAATATGCCACCTCTCCAGCCATGTGTCGCCGAACCCACTCTAAGTTGGTAAACAGCCTGTCCCGGCTCCCCGGCCGCAAGAAATCATGCACGCGCTGGTCCATAGCGCCCTCCAAATGGCTCGCCACAGCGGAAGATCACGGTATGTGCCCATCAGCGTCAAAGCTGCGTAAGCCGACTTTGTTTGAAGAGTAAGAAGAGTATAATCCCCACAATTCACTTTGCGAGCTCTCTTTATTCCCATTTTTATCTTTTTTTTTTTCAATCAAATGCCTCAAATCACAAAAATAAATCACAGCCCATCTCATACTCAATGTTCCCAAAACAAAAAATCACCATAGCTCATCCTCACATCAAGCTCTATTCAACCCCAAAATCTCCAAATAGTAAATAATCACCCAAGGGCTATCAAGGAAAGGCTCAAGGCTCAAACGGGTTACTACGGATATAATTTTAGGAAAAATAAAAGAGGATAAAACGGGCTAGATAACAAAAATCGCCTAAATCATTTTCAAAACTCCACGTACATAATTATATTTTTCAAGTAAGTACCAACGCAAGTTCTAGTATCCCAAGTATTCAACTAATCACACAAGAAATAAAATAAAGGCTCAAATCCTCTCCAAGGCAAATAAATCATTAATTCAAAGAAATAAAGTTATTCATCAAGGCATATAACTCATGATCACAATCACAATATAATTAATATAAGCAACTCTAACCAATTCTTGTCTATCCACCAATCATCCGAAACACACAAGACAAAGCAAAAAATATTCGACTCAACCAAATTATTACTAATCTAATAAAACAAGTAAACGTGCATCCTAATAAATATAATATAAAAATAAAAACTAATGCAAGCAACTATATGATATGCAATAAAGCAATAAAAACTCAAGATATAAGACACTTAAATCCCCCAAACTTATTCTTTGGAAAAGAATTAAGTTTAAGAAAAATAAATAGTATATCACAAGCAACTAACCGAATAGCCGAGCGAGCTCCACCATAAGAAATCCTTGCACCCTTGAGCACGATCATTTCCTCCATGCTCCGCTCGAACACTCGATCACCACCACTTTTTTTAAGTTTTTTTTTCACTTTTTTTTTTTCTTTTTCCAGATTTTTTTTTTTGAAAAAAAATAATAAAAAAATAAAATAAAAAAAAAACGAAAAAAAAAAAATGATAAACGATGGGTTGCCTCCCAACAAGCGTTTAATTTAACGTCGTTAGCTAGACGTCTTCCGAGCTCTCAATAAGGGTCATTCTCGTTCATTCCAAACTCCTCTTTGATCTTCTCATGGCGTCGACTACCGTCTTTTGGCTCTTGGATTTTCCAACCACGAGCAAGTGTAAAAGTCTGACATTCATCATAGGCTCGAAACGTGATCTCACCAAGCTCCATGTCAATAAATACCCGTCCGGTGGCTAGGAATGGTCTTCCTAAAATCAAAGGTGTATCACCGTTATCCTTCATATCTACCACCACAAAATCTGCCGGAAACTTAATTCCATCAACCGTCAACCATACATCCTCTACAACTCCCGTGGGACAAACTTGGGATTTATCCGCCATCTGAAGAGTGATCATAGTCGGTTGAAGCTTCTCCAATCTCAACTTCTCAAAAACAGAGAGTGACATCAAGTTGACGCCCGCCCCTAAGTCGCATAGCCCTTTCCCGGTATATATTTCTCCAACTGCACAATCGATATAAAATCCACCGGGATCATTGCACTTAACAGGACGGTCTCTATGTAGTAGTGCATGACTACTCTCCTCCTGAGCCTCACCCGGGCTCTCCATATTCTCTTCCTCATGCACCTTCTCTACCTCAGTTAAAACGTCATCTCTTGCCTCTTGGGCATCCTCAACTTTGCAATCCTCTGGGGTGATCTCCGTACTACTTGACAATTGGCCCTCTTGTTGTTGACACTCAACCATCGCGACCATTTGCCCAATTCACTCCTCCATAGACTTCATTTGATTCTTTATCGTAGAGAACTTAGCACGAGTGTCACCCATGAATTCTTGCGTCAGAGTCATGAACGAGGCGAACATATCTTCGATTGTCGGCTTCTTCGGCTCATTGATGACCCTTGACACTGCATTCACCCCGATTTTCTCGTTCTTCATCCCTTGCATGCCGTTAAGCACCATTACGGTCACTTGAGTCGCCAACTCAGAAATTGGGTCCCTCTCGTTGGCCATCGCCACCTTCTTGAGCATCGTCCGCTCAACCGGCCACTGGTAACTATTGGACGCCATCTCCTCGATAATTTCCAGCGCCTCATGTGAACTCCGTCCCAAAAGAGCGCCTCCAGCCGAAGCATCTACTATTGCCTTCATGTTTCCACTCAAACCATTGTAGAAGTAGCATATTTGATAATCCTTGGAAAACCCATGTTGTGGGCATCTCCAGAGGAGTTGCGTGAAACGTTCCCAAACCTCATAAAATGACTCTCCATCTTGCTGCTTGAACTGGATGATCTCGGTTTGAAGCTTTAACATCTTGCTTGGCGGAAAAAATTTCAATAGGAATTATCGGTGCATGTCATCCCATGAAGTGACCGTCCCAGCTCTCAACGAGTTGTACCCCATCTTCGCCTTATCTCTCAATGAAAAAGAGAAGAGACAAAGCTTTATTGCGTCATCCGGCACCCCATTAATCCTAATCGTCCCGCATATCTCCAAAAATTGCGCAAGATGCGCGTTCGAGTCTTCAGTTTCACTTCCCCCAAACTGCTCTTTTTGCACTATTTGAATTAATTCGGGACTCAATTGAAATGTATTGGCTGCTATCCTCGGTCCATGGTCTCCACCAAAGTATTGATTTTTCGGCGGTTGAAAAATTAATCGAATCGGGTTGCCTTGCACTGGTTGGGCCTGTCGCTCGGCCACTTGACGTTGCAATTCCACCAATTGCTCTTCAAGTTGTCTTATAAGTTCCATTTTCTCGGCCATTGTAATCTCGCAAGAAAGGAAGAAAAAAAGAAAATATTAGAAAAGAGAAAAAGAAAAATAAAATAAAATAAAAAAAATGTCTAAACTAATATCTATTCGCTTTCTTTTAATATTAATTAATTCAACAAACAATCCCAGACAACGGCGCCAAAAACTTGTTCTCTAATTATTTTCGCTATCCGCAAGTGTACGGCGTAGCTATAGGTAGTGGCGAGCAAGGTCGTATTCCACAGAGATTGTAGTTAAATTAATTAAGTACTAAATAGTGACGATTAAATATTATCTAGATTAATGAATTGGATGATGATTATGAACTAAGAAATTAAACTAAGAATTAATCTACCTAATAAAAATAATATAAATCAAGATATAAAAGATAGATTCTAGGTCATGCTTTCCTCGGAATTAATTCATGAAACATTTATATTCATAAAAACCTTATTTACTTTTACCAATCGTAGAGACAATCACTAAATTGATTCCAAATTTTCTCTCGAACAAGCAAATCGTAGATATTAATTGTTATCTATCTCCTCTCGGTCTCAAGATGAACAACTAACTCCCATAAGTTCCTAGGATTTTCGCTCTCTCGCAAGATTCTATCAACCTCTCGGTCTGTTTAGTCTCTTACGTTATAAATTTCCCAATTCTAGCAATCAATTATCTCCTCTCGGTCTCAAATCAATTACAAATATGCATTCATAGCGGCCGTCTACTCACACTGTAATAATAAGCACAAGAACTTTATAAACGAAAGATAAACCGGAATGAAATAAATAAAAACTAAATCATAAATCAATCCGAGTACTAACAAATCCTAGAATCTAAGATAAATTAGCCTAGAAACATGCTTTCAAAATAAATATAAAACATTCAGTTCGAAAGAAGAAAAGAAAAAGAAAGAAAAAACTTATTCGGCTCCGTCGATCCCTTCTTCCTGGGCTTTCTCCCTCGTCTTGCTCGTGTTTCTAGCCTCCAAAGCTCTCCAATGATCTGAAAATCAGGTCCTAGACTCGTAAAAGACGTGTCCAAGTATTCTTTAAATAGCCGGGGTTGAGTCCTAGTCGAAATAGGTCAAAAATCTATAAAAATTGGAAAAACGCGTAGGACATTTACCAAACCCGCCCAGGGTCACACGCTCGTGTCACGAGACACACGAGTCATGTGTAAAAGCCGCAAGCTCAGTTAGCGACCCGTCAGGACGACACGACTCGTGTCTCAAGCTCACATGACCCGTGTGTCTCTGGGAGCCAAAATCTCCATTTTCGGCGCGCTATTCATCTTCTGGTCAAGTTTTCGGCGTCCCATGTGGTCGGGCGACTTACATAAGCCGTCAATGGCACTTTCCGATCGTATTCTGGCCAGCTCTCCTCAGCCCGGCATAGCAGGTCCTCCCCGACGGACGCTCGGCTCCTCAAGCCGTCTTCTCCGGTGACCATAGCAGGTGGCGGAGTTTGGTTTTCAAGCGTCCAACGAGACGGTGGTGAGTGGTATTCGGTCGAAGCTTTGGCAGCAACTTTAATGGCTGCTCATGGACCCCTCACGTACGTGAAATATGAGGAAGAAGATGCCACACTTCAAAATTACTCTTATACCCCCACTTAGTTGCTTTTGGGCCAACCCATTACATACTAATCTCAACTGGGCCAGTAAATGGACATTGGGCTGCTTCTGGTGGACTTTAAGGGCTGAATTCCTTCTCTTAAATAAGGCCTTGCAATTTGATCCGTCTCAATACACGGCTCGCACATCATAATCGATCCATTCTTATCGCTTTCGACTCCAAAAATTATTTCAGCCCCATTTCCTGTTAAAACTTAAAATAGAACACCTCATCATAGCTTAATAAATTAATTAAATAAATAATTAATATAATAATTAATTAAACAATAACTAATTATATATCAAACTACGACGAAACAGACACGAAAATCACTATAAAATGCACGTAAATATGACGCATGTCTGAAACCTGACAAACCCGACATCACCCAACAAAACGAGAAACATCACGATGTAAAGAAGGCCAGAAATAGGAACGACGTACCAAATTGATGGAGCGATCACGCCTCACGTGCCCAACCCCATGCAAATCAGCCACAACCTTCATGCGAAGGCTACAATAAGGAAGACATAATTGGACCCCGCGAAACAAAAAGCCGTCAGACAGAGTATAATCCTCAAAAGGACCCGAAGAAAGGCGTGACACCACGGGCCCGGAGAAAATATCAAAAGCATAAAGATCACGCAGCAAATCAAAACCGACAACCGAAACGCACATGTCAGTGAGCAACAAGGAACGACTGCTCAATGCATCCGCCACACAGTTAGAAGCACCCGAGCGATGCTTCAAAACGAAGGTAAATTGCTGCAGATAAGAGGTCCACGTCGCATGGCGGGCAGAAATGTTGTCCTGAGAAGAGAGATGGTGCAAAGCCTCGTGGTCGGTAAAAAGAATGAACTCACGCTGAAAGAGATAGTGGCGCCAATGTCGAACAACACGGTAAACATCGTAGAACTCAACAACATATGTGCTGCACCTAAGGCGAGGGCCCGACAATTTCTCGCTAAAGAAGGCTACGGGCTGGCCATTCTGACTAAGAACCGCACCAATGCCAACCTTAGAAGCATCACACGAAAGCTCGAACAAGACAGAAAAATCAGGAAGAGCCAGAACTAGGGCGGCCGTAAGCTTACCCTTTATAAGGTCAAAAGCCGCCGCTGCCTGAGGAGTCCAAGCGAATGTCTTGCCGTGAAGACAGTCCGTAATTGGTGCAATAATGGAACTGAAGTGTGAGATGAAATGACGGTAGAAGAAGGTGAGCCCGTGGAAGCTGCGAGTTTCCATGAAAGAAGTCAGCGTGGGCCGGTCACGAATTGAAGCCACCTTGCCATCATCAACGCGAATGCCGTCAGGTGAAATAAAGAAGCCCAAGAAAATAACCGAGTCGACGACAAAAGAACACTTCCGGGGCGCCGCATAAAAACTCTCAGCTCGTAAAATCTGAAGAACCGAGCGAACATGAGTCAAGTGCTCCTCTATATTTCGACTATAGATGAGGATGTCGTCGAAATAAATGATGACACAATGTCTAATAAGGTCCCGCAAAGCCTGATTCATCACCCGCATGAAAGTACTGGGTGCATTCGAAAGACCAAATGGCATCACAAGCCACTCGAAAAGACCCTCACGAATCTTAAAAGGTGTCTTCCACTCGTCGCCAGGCCAGATGCGAATCTGATGATAGCCACTCCGGAGGTCCAATTTGGTAAAGACGACAGCCCCATGTAACTGGTCCAATAGATCATCATGGCGGGGAATAGAAAAATGATAACAGATCGTGATTTTGTTAATGGCACGACTATCAACACCCATACGCCACGAACTGTCCTTCTTCAGAATGAGTAAAGCTGGAACAACACACGGGCTCAAGCTACAGCGAACAACACCACGATGTAAGAGTTCCTCCACCTGATGACGCAACTCCTCATGTTTGGTCGGGCCCATATGATAATGGGGACGGTTTGGCAGAGAGGCACCCGGGACCAAATCTATCTAATGTTGGATGTCCCGAAGTGGTGGAAGGCCCGAAGGGAGCTCCTTCGGGAAGACATAAAAAAACTCATCAAGTAACGGCTGAGTAACGGATGGTGGGGAGCCATCGGCCCTGATGTCAGTCCCCAAGAGTAAAAGCAAGAACGGTGTCGTCTGCATTTCGCCTACAAAAGTTGCAGGAGAGAGAAAAAGAATCGACGAAGAATGATCAATAGATAAAGGGCGAGGAAGTGAAGGATGGAGTACCAATCGAACACCTTCAAATAAAAAGTTATAAGTGTTGATTCGTCCATCATAAACCACCGCACAGTCGAACTGCCAAGGACGACCCAACAAGAGGTGACACGCGTCCATAGGGACAACGTCACACCACGCCGTGTCCTGAAATTTAGGACCGATCGAAAACTGCACTAAAACCCGTCGGTCTACAGTAATGGAACTGCCACGCTAGATCCAAGCTAAAGTGTAAGGGTGAGGGTGAGGCTCGGTTGTCAACTTAAGGCGATCGACGATATCCTGAGCAACCATATTTTCACAAGACCCGGTGTCGATAATGAACCGGCACACCTTACCGTCCACTTTACAAGTCGACTCAAAAAGATTATGGCGTTGAAGAGAGTCCTCAGGAGTAGCCCGTGGCGAAAAACACGAACGCCGGAGGACCAATGTCAGGCCCACATCTCCCATCAAATGCTCCTCCAACGGCTCGGGCTCCTCGTAAAAAATCGGCGGTCCTTCATACACAACTCCCCCAGGACCCTCAAAATCAAAATTCATGACCAACGCACGAGACCTGCCCCTCCGTGGACAGGCCGTATGTCGATGTCCAGCCTCGCCGCACGAAAAGCAACGTGGCCCATCGCCCACACGAGAGCCGTTAGGGGCCTGTGAATGACAAAATCCGATGGCCGTACTGGACGACCCACCACCTGCTGACAAGCCGGACGAACCCGGTGCGTCAGTACGGCTGAGCTGCTGCCCCTCCCGAAGCCACGGGACGTGTTGGAGCAGCCGTTGAGGACTCTGGCAGGTACGAGCGCGATTGAAATCCTGTCGGCTAACTGGGCGACCCTGTTGTTGCTGCTCGATGAGTAAAGCCCGGTGATGAGTGGCTGAAACACTGTCAGGCGCGAACATATTCAGCATGTCGCATATGCCAACCCGTAATCCGCCAACATAACGCGACACCAATTGAGGCAGTGTGTCATGTATCTTTACGCGATTGAGAAGACAATAAAAATCATGGGTAAATCCGTCCACGGGCCGAGTACCCTGGCGTAAATTATGAAGCTGTTGGTACATAGTGCTCTCATAATTGAAGGGAAGAAATTCGCGCTCAATGTGTTCGCGAAATTTGGCCTAGGACTTGATTTTAGGTTTGCCCATCTGTCGTCGTGACTCCGTGAGGTGAAGCCACCAAGCGATCGCACTCCCTCGTAGCCGTGTGGCGACGAGACCCACCCGGTGATTGTCCTGGACCTCCTTGTAATCCAACACCGACTCAACCGAGCCCAGCCAATCGAGAAAATCAGCCCCGTCGAGTCCACCAGTAAATTCCAAAATATTCACGCGAAAGGCGGCCTCCTATCGCCGTTCCCCGATCGCCGCCTCCTCGTTCCATGGCTCCTCCGCCCCGAACGGATTGTACTCCTCCTCCGTGGCATCAGAGTCGTCGCTGCTCTCCTCCTCGCACGGCCCTCGCTGCCTGCCACCACCACGTGGTTGACCACGACCCCCACAGCCAATACGCAACCCTCCACAACCGTCAGTTATGCCGTCGAGCCCGTCGCAGTTCGTGCCTTCGCGATACGCCATCGTCTGGAGAGCCAGCCTGATGTCCGCCATGCCCTCGGTTAGGTCCGCAATTTGCCGGCCAAAACCATCGTTTTGGCGCATAAGGGAAGCAATCGGCGCCTCCCTCCTATCGTCGACCGGATCGGTCCTCTTTGGTGGCATCGTGGATCGTAGCTGATTCTGATTACCAACTTATGTAGCGTAGCTTCGAACAAAAAGGAAATAAGAGATGAAATCTCAAAGTCTGTAGTTTTATTCAACGATAACTGAGTTCATCAGAGAAATGGAGAGAATAAATAGTCCCAACATCTTAGGTTTCCTAACATGCTAAACAAGGAAATAATCAATACCAACTAAAATAAATAAAATAAGGAATAATAATAAAAAGCTAGGAAATAAATAATTAGACTAATAAAGGCATCCGATCATATTTCTGCAGAAACGCCATCGCGATCTCGTTTCCATCAGAACCAGACACAAGTTATGCGATAAGTAATGCGCGAGTTTGGTTGTAAGGACACAACACAAAAGAAGAAGAAGAATAAGAGAGGCCAAAGATGATGATGATGATGATCGTCATCAACATGATTGCGAAAATGGGTGACATAATCTATATATATATATATGTATATATATATATATATATATATATATATATATATATATATTTATCATTTTTTAAAAAATGACAAGTCAATTTTGGTCACTACATTAATTGTTTTTCTTTAATGGCAACTTTTTTTTATAATTACGATATTTTTGCATTCCTTTACCACCAAAATTCCGATTTATTTTCAAAGAGACGAAGAAATAGATTCATCATTTCACTCGAATCAATTCGAGAACGCGCGGACGAACTAATGGCCATGTTGTAAAGCAGTTAATATTTTCTAAATGTAAGGAGAATTTGGTCTAAAATTGCTGCGTTGCATTCCTTTATCCATGTTTTCAAGAATTTAATAATTTCTAAATGTAACAACATTTTGGTCTAAAATTGCGGCGCATGAATTTTTTAGAAAAATTCGAAGTTATATTATATTCAACAACAAAATTTCCTATTATGAAGGGATTTATATTTATTAATTAAACAAAAAAAACTGGGAGTAATTAAAAAGAAAATATTACGGGAGATGTTATTGTAAAGAAAAACAATAAAGATATTATTGTAAAAACAAATATATTCTTTTTTATATCAACTTTTATAACTTTTCAATACTACCCACTTATTTTACAACTTTTACACCAGCTTTTACAAATTTTCAATACTACCCACACATTTTTTTTTTTTTTTTTTTTTTTTTTTTTTTT
>CACSLK010027752.1:16257950-16273328 GCA_902706635.1 Striga hermonthica | reverse complement strand
TTTTGTATTTATGTGTTATTTTTGTAGTTTATGATGTATTTTTATTTTCAATAATTATATTTTTAATATTAATGTGGTTTGTATTTTTTTTTTTCAAAAGCATATTAAATAATTCTAATTGTTGTATGAATATATGAAAGTATTTTATAAATAAATTAATTCAAAGTGTTTGTAGATTGTTGGAATGATTCTTTATGGATATACACACTTTATAAAATAATATCTTCCAAAATATTAAATTGTAATTACAAAATTAAACATCATATATAGAAAGTATTTCAACATTAAAATAAAATAAAAAAATATCAATCTATATTCAAAACCATTATATATATGTATTAGGTTAATAAACATAACATGTAAAACTAAAAAAGCAAACAAAAGGGTATGAACAGCCGAATTTCTCTTCTTCGCCCCTGCCGAATTTCTGCATCGCCGTCTTCTGCTTGCGCCTTATGTTCTCCCCCGGCGGTAGTCCAGGATAGCATGAGAACGTGCTTCACCGCTCATCCTCGAATCGGCCTCGTCTCTCCACTTCAGCCATTCGCAGGCAGATGCGCCTAGGGTTTGCAGATCCCCTTTCTGTGTCCATCATTCGGGTGCTTCGACGGGAGTGGGCTGGACGGAGGATGGTAGCTGGTGAGGGGGTGAGGTCGTGGTCGGAATGATGGGCTCGGTGCTTCCAGCTGGATTCAGGGTACGCTCGATTGGTCTTCGTGCCTATCTCGTCGTCGATTGGCACGGGTCTGTTCTACCGGCATTTTGGAGACTGTGAGAGGTGATGGCTTTTGCGCGTCGTGTGATGGATGCCTTCTACTATTGCCAAATTGTCTCGGTTTGCTTTTGGTTACAGTCGGCGGGTGCCTTGTTTTATTCCGACGGGTTTTGGCTGTTTCCATCGGGCTGGGTGGGGCGGCTAGGGTTGGAACAGTCAATTCCCCTTTTTCGGCTCTTTGTCTTGAATTTTGGGTGTCTAGCCTGTTTCTGAAAGTGTTGGGGTTTCGGCGATTTTGGGTCAGCTCGGTACTCGGCTTGAGGTGTTTGCCGGATTGGGGATGACGTGGTTTCTGCGGTTGGAGTGAGGGTCGGCTATTGGGTGTATTTCGGGGCTTCTTCTCCGAGTTCGCTAGGCCTTTGGCAGTAGTGAGCGGGGTTCCTGTGCTTTGAATTCTCCAGTCGCAGGCTTAGTTCGATGGCCATCTTGGAAGTCTCTGCTGAGGGAGGGATGCATTTTAGTTGTTGATTGGTTTTTATTTTATTTTTTAGTGTTTTCTGGTTAGGTTGTGTTGTTCCCTTTTTTGTTTCGTGTTTAAGGTTTGGGCTGTTGGCCCCGGTTTGTCATGTGTCCCGCTATTCTCCTGTTGGGATTTGCCTCTTGGGCATTCTCCTGGTGGGAGTTCTTTATGTTGTGTTTCTGTGTTTTTGGTTTGGGCCATTTGGCCTCTGTGCGCCCGGGTGTCAAATTTATTATCTTGTTTGGATCCGACACTCGGGTATTACCGTGTTGCGGTCTTTTTAGTTTTCTTATTTGTTAGAGTTGTCTTTTTAGTTGTCTTAGTTGTTAGAGTTGTTGGTTTGTGTGTTGGGAGTTTTTATTCTAGCGTTGCTAGTCGGGATTCTAGGCGGTCTTCTGACGTGTCCTCCCACTTTTCAGCCGTTGGCTACTTGTATTCGCACATTTGTGCCCTTTTGATTTATAATATTCTCTATCGTTTCGACAAAAAAAAAGGGTATGGAATACTATTTCATCAAACATTTGCTTCTTGGAACAACAAATTTGCGTTTCAGGAGAGAGAAGCCAACAATGCATTTTGCGTTGCGTTTTGCAGTTCTATTATAGAGAGAACTCTTGTTTGCAAATTCACGCTGTTCTCACTTCCCACCTACACAATCCCATGCCATCCTCACTCCCACCTACTAACTTTGAGGATACCAAGTGAAGATTGTAGAGACAGAAGGAAAGAGGACAGACATCATCAGGAATTGGAAGCTCAGTCACCTCCAAAACTTAAAGCCCCTCATATGAGATCATGCACATAAGCTGTTCGATAAAATGACAAAAAGAGCCGGTATTTTTATTTTCTTTTTCAGAAAACTACTATTATTTTTTTTTTTCAAAATAATCTATGTCCAACTGCTCCCTAATTGATGGATTGATCAACTTTTGGTACATGTTTTTAAATAATTATTGGTCTGAATTTTTGCAAGATGGACATTTGCATTGTAATATGTCGGTATGCAGAAGTGAGTTTAATCTCGAGTCAAGAAGTCGAAGATCAAAATATGTCTACTTTCCAACTCGAATTGGAGGGGTGAGGGAGTTTTTCAGATTAGCTATTCCTTCTGCCATTATGATTTGGTAATATAATATTTTTTTTCTCCTCGTGCTCGCAAGTAAATGATGGTGTGCTGTTATTTTCTTATTATTTTGAATAATAAATTTAATTTTCATCTTCACAAATGAATTTTTTGTCAACTATTTTTAGTTACTTCTTTTCAAAAGCAAAAGTCGTTGAAGGAATTCGTTAGCACATCAGTTTCTTTATACGTTGTCGTATCATGATACGTCTCCTAACATTATTCTTTGAACGATGTTTGAAAATCGTCCATTTGTAGTCTCGAATGGTGGTCATTTGTGCTTGTCATATTGGTCTCGGGGCTTCTACCAAATCCACAATATGTTATTTCACTTTCTCGCCCAACCGTGCAAAACACGAGCACCCATTTCCATGAGGATATTTGGAGGGGTGAGGGAGTTTTTCAGATTTTTTTTTATTTATTTTTATTTTTATATAAACATCCCAGAGTGGGATGGGGGGTTGAGGCTACACCCCCGACCTATGAATATAATGACCCAGAAAGGGCTAAAAAATCAAAGGTCTACATCAATGTCAAAAAGTACATAGAACATCATCAAAACAGAAAAACAAAATATACAATGATAAAAAAATATCCGATCTGGATATAAAGTCTAGTCCTCATGAAAGGTCGTCCTGGTCAAGGTATCCTGACATGAAGTCCAAAACGACAAGTCTAGTCAGGATCAAGTGGTGGCGGTCGTCGGAATCTGAAGGATGAGTACTGTAGCTGGTCCATCCGAATGAGGGTCCGAAGCCGGAGGGGGATGTTCTCTGGGTGAAGGATGCGTCTCTGAGGTATAGATGCCCCCGTGCTAGCAAAGAAATCAGCGGGGCGGTTCCCCTCTCGGAATTTGTGTGAGATCTGGTAATGAATCGAGCGAAGGGTGTCTCTGATACGCATAAGGGGATGCTGGATCTGCCATTAGCCCTGGTGGCCAGATGTCAAAAGTGTGATGACAGCTGCAGCATCCATCTCTATCAAGATATGGGAGGAGATCGCGGCGGCAATCTCAAGACCAATCTAGAGCGTCTGAATCTCCGCATCATAACTCGAGGAGGCCCGGAGTGGTCCATGAAAGGCAGAGATGAGTGCCCCTCCATGGTAATGATTTGGTAATGTAATATTTTTTCATCATGTTGACATTTTAAATACAAATTGAGTTGGCCTAGTTACACAAATTGTGCGTGATATTGGTCTATTATTATGTTGGACTCCATGTCAGGTCACTTTGACCAGGATGACCTTTTATGAGGATTTGATCTTAGACCCACTGCGATTATTTTTGTGATCCTTGTATTTTTATTTTTTTATTTTTTATTTTCTCTGCTTTTGATGTTGCTCTTTGTATTTCCGACTTGGATGTAGTCCTTTGATTTTTAGCCCTAGCTGGGCCATTATATTCACAGGTCGGGGGTGTAGCCTCAATCCCATCCCAATCTGGGATGTTTAAAAAAAAAAAAATATTGGTCTATTATTAATGGTGATTCACCATGTTGACATTTTAAATACAAATTGTATAAAATGCTAAAAAAGTTGTGCAATCATGTACTATTTTCTTTTTTTTTTTTTTTAATTATGAATTAATGAAATAAGTATCAACACAAATTAAACTTTTAGTTCATGATGTTTTAGGTATTTCAATCAATAAGGGTGCAAAATTCTTGTTTTGATTAAAGCGATGACAAGTTAGTGAATTATTTATGAATTTTTTTTACTAATCTAATTTATTGACTAATAATTAAAAAATAAAAATTATATAACTCCAACACGTCAATATTTTGCATCATCCCCATCCCCACTTCCCCACTTATATATAATTCTCGAATGTGCTGAGCCTACGTGGCTGTTTTTGGTGCTTCAGAATCCTATTTGGCGAAAAATCATGCTTCGTAATTAGGTTTGGACAAATAATATTGATATATTAATAATTAATAATCTAGGTTCGCATGTTCATGAAATCAAGTCCATCTTGGATTTTACTTGCAAAAGCTGCATACTATGACTATGATATTTGATAGATGGATATTAAAAATCATTTTCCTTGATGAAAAATTGGAGGATGTATATATGATACAACCTAAAGGTTTTATATCCAAGTCAAATTCGAAATTAGTATGCAAGTTATCAAGGTCCAATAGTGGACTTAAGCAAGCCTCTGGGAGTTGGAATATCTTTTTCTACAAAGTTACATAATTGTTTGGCTTTGTGAGAAGTAAGAAAGATCTATGTGTTTATAGTAAACGCAATGAGGATAATATTATTTTTATCATATATGTATGTGCCATATTGATAATGGAATGATGTTCCTCACCTGCAGTCCTTGAAATATTGATTACCAGGTACCTTCATTGTGAAGGGTTTGAGTGAAACTGCTATACTCTTGAAATTATGATCTATCGAGATAGATCTAATAGAGTGTTAGAGTTTCACGGTCCATAGTCAAGGTACTGAAGTGCTTCTCCAATGTACCTGACATCAAGTTGGCAAAGAAAGATTGTCTTTCAGTTTATGCCAAACTTTGGTGCATGAAGAAGATTACATTTGCTTATGCGATGGAGTCTATTATGCATTTTATGACATGTACGAGGTCTACATGGCTTATGCACTTAGTATCACCTATAGATTCCAATAAAATCCTAGGGAACTATATTGGAAGACTGCTAAGACTATCTTTAGTACATTAGATGGACTAAAGAATATATTTTATTCTATTATGGGAATAATAATTTAATAGTCTTCTATTCATTTCAATGATGAGACAGTGGGTGGAAATAGTTCCAAGCAGTAAACCACTGTGAATTCAACCACAAATGCTGAGTACATTGTTGCATTAAAAGCCTATGGAGGTTGTTTGGATACATGAGTTCTTAAATGAACTAGGGGTAGTTCCAAGTGTCATTTATCTAATATCTATATATTATGATAAACGGGTGCGATTACACAGGCAAAGGAACCAAGATCCAACAACAAAATAAACATGTACAAAGGCGCTATCATTTATTTAGAGATAATTGATAGAAGAGATATAAGTTAGAACGTGTTCAAGTTGAACACTACTTGAATGGTTCGTTCACCAAAACATTGTGCATAGTTGAGCACAATAGTCATTTTAAGAACATGTGTATTAGATACATTGGTGATTGCCTCTAGTTCAAGTGGGAGATTGTTGGTATATGTGTCCTAGAGACAATCATTTTAAGGACATATATACATGATCATATTAATAATTATATTGGATTATAATTATGGTATTGTAATTAATTAAATAATTGTTTGATTGTTTGCAATTTATTAATTAATTGCTCCCTTGAGTTGATACTGTCATTAGCAGAGTGAGATGTTAATTGATAAAGTATAACTCTAAAATCGCCTCAATCGATGATCATTAAGAAAGGGATATTAATGATACGCGATAGATTGACATGTGGTCTGCATCATATTCTTAGAGAATATAGTATGTCTCACTGCTATGAATAATTGTTATTCGTGATGGACACATGGATACTTTGGAGAGTATTGGCATACCCTACCGATAAACCATTTGTTTATGTGTCTATGGGAGTGTCGGTGTGTGGAATGGTGTAATAGTCCTTTGACTTGAGGTCAATACGCAATTCATGTATAGAGTGATTTACTTAGACCTAGTCCAACGCTTACGCCCTTATGGGTAGACACGGGCTCGTGTTGGGTAGATCACGATATACATGGGATTGGTAGTTGAGCCAAGATAGGATTCATTCCTCGAATATAGTTTCGAGAGAACACTCATTTTCTCTATACTGCGTTGATAAAGTCATTGGTCAATGCACGTGATTATATTTGAAATGGTGTTCAAATATAATTGATAAAATCAACCAG
The DNA here is from genome assembly GCA_902706635.1 of Striga hermonthica. Taxonomy (NCBI): domain Eukaryota; kingdom Viridiplantae; phylum Streptophyta; class Magnoliopsida; order Lamiales; family Orobanchaceae; genus Striga; species Striga hermonthica. The sequence continues at coordinate 16,267,109 of CACSLK010027752.1, read as the reverse complement.
TGAGATGAGATAAAATGATTAAGCTGTTTGGATAGACACACGTTCAAATCCTAAGCTTAATCGAGTGGGTCGTGAATGAAGGGACCGTATCACTATTGGATTCTACACTAAAGGTTTGTTTGCTTGTCCATGTAAACGTACTTCATATTTTGAGTTCGTCCTTCGACGCAGTCTAGGAGTTTCGTAAGGATCATAAATTAGATTTATGTCAATATATGAAGGCCTATAGGGTCACACAATAAGCAATCAGTTTTCCGACTAAGAGTGAATCGAGAGTGTTAAATATTCAATTAGATTGGAATATTTATTTATGAGTAATGAGATTATTTTCTATTTGATGGAAAATATTTAATTAAGTTAAATTGGATTTATGCTTAATTAATAATGAGATAATTTTCTATTTGATGGAAAATATTTAATTGAGTTAAATTAGATTTATACTTAATTAAAATTATAAATTGGATTAAGTCCAATTACCTATTGGGCTGTAGGATTTCCTAAGGCCCATATAATTAGGTTTAACTTGATTATAAATAGGTCATTATATCATGGTAGTCTTTAACGATCATTAGATGAGAAAAAGAGATACGCCGTAAAACAAAAAACACTCTCTAGCTTTCTGGCTCGAAGATTCCTAGCACTTGTACAAATATAACCCTTTAATTCTTTGTAATTTTACATAGTGCGACACTAAGTGATTAATATATCCTTGACTTTTGATTTGTTTTCTTCAATTAGCTACTGAATTGTAAATGTATTTTAAAAGTTTATAACTTTTGTATTTCTTATCGGTTTTACATATATAATATATCAAATTATTCATTTTTAATGATCTTCGTTTTGACATCCATATTGTATATATGAAATAAATAAATTATATTTATATTTATAATAATAAAAAATAATAATATTTATTAAAATTCATTAGAAAAATAAAATTATTTCTCAATTGATATATTTATTTTTAATGTTGTTATATGTTCTAAGTTAAAAAAATTATTATAACACGGGTAAGTCGCACAAATTAAAAAAGTGTTATACTAATCTTATTAATTTTATATTTTAAGAAAAAATTAGCAAGCACCCGTGTAATACACGGGCGTTGTGCTAGTTTATAATTAAAACACCACCACAATGATTAAATTTAACAGCAGACCCATACAGCAGACCATTTGCATAACTAGACCAAATTAAATTAGCAGACTTTATAAATTTTCCCGGAACAAAAGTGATTAAAAGTGCTAAACAATAAGCAAATTCAAAATTATTATTATTATTATTATTTTTCACATTACTATATATGATGGTCTTTTTTTTTTTTTTTTTTTTTTTTTTTTTTTTTTTTTTAAGAACTTAAATTCATTCGGATTGCCAGTTTGTTTTGCATTGTAGGAACCAAGGCGTTATTTGCCGATGTTGGACATTTTACGGTACGGTCCATACAAATAAGCATGTGCAGCGCGACTTACCCGGCACTTGTACTGGTGTACATCGGGCAAGCCTCGTTTCTTCGTGAGAACAACAGTTTAGTTTCCGAAACATTTTACAAGTCCATTCCTGGTATGCTGGCTTGTTGATTTCCTCTGGAGTTTCTCTGTTTTTTCCATGTGTTTTAAGATCGAAAAATCATATAACAAAATGTGAAAAAAAAAAACAGGTCCGTTTTACTGGCCGATGTTTGTAGCGGCTGCGTTGGCAACAATCATCGCGAGTCAAGCCATGATCTCCGGCATGTTTTCCATAATTCAACAATCCATTTCGCTCGGGTGCTTCCCTTTCGCCATGATCTCCCGCACGTCTAAGAAGTATCCGGGACAAGTTTACGGTCCTGAGATCAATTACCTATTGATGATAGCTTGCGTATTCGTAACCATTGGGTTTAAGACCACTACTAAGATCGGCAATGCCTACGGTAAATTTATTTATACAGTAAGTTTGTATTTTACCGTAATTGCCGATCTTAGTAGTGGTCTTAAACCCGATGGTTACGAAGACGCAAGCTATCATCAATAGGTAATTGATCTCAGGAACGTAAACTTGTACATGATACTTCTTAGACGTGCACACGATTTTGACGTGCAGGAAGCACCCAAGGAAAGGGATTGTTGAATTATGGGAAACGATCATGGCTTGAGTCGCCATGATTGACGCCAACACGGCCGCTACAAACAAACGTGGGGAGCGAAAGGGATTGTTTAATTATGGGAAACGTGCCCGAGATCATGGCTTGACTGCGATGATTGACGCCAACACGGCTGCTACAAACAAATGTGGGGGTCAAATGAATTTAAGCTCTTAAAAAAAAATAAAAAAATGAGACAATCATATATATAGAGTAATGTGAAATAGAGGACCTGTAATAGCGAGAAAACACCACCAAGGAAAATCCAAGTGTTATACCACACAAACCTGGACCGCTGGACCGCTCCTCTTCGAACCGGGTTACGTCTCCTTGATTGCCGGTACCTGCAAAACACGCCGGGGGTGGTCCCGGCGCGAACACTCCGACGCTCAAGTCAGTGGTGATCCGAAGAAAAAGCGGCAGAGTAACGAGAGAATTTGTATGTGTGTGTTGTGTAAATGAAATAACCTGTGCCCCTTTTATAGATTAAGTCATTTGGCGGTTGAAGAGTTCTTATCATACTAGGAGTCTTCTCATCAGATTAGGTCAAAATTCTAAGAATCCTTGAGGTTGTGAACCTCTTCATTACTTGGGCACGATACCCCCTCCGGGCTAGGGTCTCCTCAGCGGAGCGTCCGGCTACCTAGGTGCCAAGGTACCCTGCCAAACTCACGTTGAGCTAGCCTCCGCCTACCAAAGCATCTGCCTACCAAAATGCCCGCCTACCAAAGTATCCGCCTACCACCCATGTACCCCAAAGGTACCATGGACCGTGCCTACCGGATTGAACCACCCAGTTGAGTGCGACTAGAACCCGGGTCACAACCGGTCCCTCATGAGCCGCTACTAACGACCACATCATCTAGCCCCCCCATTCCTTAGACAAGTTCATGGAGCTTGTCGCAAGGAATAGAAAAATTATAAACTCCGTAGCGAGCACTGACATTTTGGTTTGAGAAGAGTACTGAACGTCTACCCGCCGCATTGTCGGCCCATCGCACATGACGACATTTCGGCCGCACGATGCCTACCACACGCGATACCTACCCGCCGTGCGGCGACCCGTGGTGACGACCACCCACAACGCTTACTACCCATAATGCCATGTCGACCACCCACACATTGCCGACCCGTGCGATGTCGTGCGACGCCTACCACATGCGCGACCACCACGTGAGAGTGCCAACCGACCGACAAGTGGCCCTCCATGCGACGCCTACCCACGCGCGACGACCACCCGCGCCAAGCCGACCCTCCATGCGACGCCTACCGTCCGCACGACGACCACCCGCGCCAAGCCGACCCTCCATGCGACGCCTACCGTCCGCACGACGACCACCCGCGCCAAGCCGACCCTCCATGCGACGGTCGCCACACCAAGTCGACCACCCGCGGTTGCCGACCGTCCCAGGTGCCGACTGTCCGAGTGCCGACCGTGCAGTGCCGACCCTCTATGCGGCGACCCATGCGATGCCGACCGAGTGTGCCAACCGCTCGCAATGCCGACCCTCCGCGACGTCGACCGAGCATGTCGACCACCTATGACCAAGCGTGTCGACCACTTAAGCGTGCCGACCCTCCACGACGCCGATCGAGCACGCCGACCGTTCGCAATGCCGACGCGAAAATGCCGAGCCGACGCGGAAATACTGAGCCAACGCGGAAATGCCGACCCGATGCACATGACGACCCAATGGACGTGCCGACCCGACCCACCAATGCCGAGCAACTTGCGCGTGACTACTATGCCGTGAAGACCACCCCGTGATGACGAAATGATGACCACACGGGATACGCACCGACCACCCGGTCGTGCCGACCACCGAACCGTGCGTCCACATAACGGTTCCCCCCTTTTCCACTTAAACTTTTGACCTTGAATTGTGTTTTGCATTTATCCATGCTCCTAGGCACATGTGCATCCCATCACCATCATATGACTACACATCCTCACACATCACTTCATCACATGTCTTCCTTGGGACTCTTACCTAGCTTCTCCTACAAGCCACATTCTCCACCCTAGATCACATTTCAAATGGATGGCCAAGATTGTGCAAGACTCATCTCTCTCCCTCTATAAATACTCACTCCCCTCATTCACCATTCTTCACTCCAAAAATCATCTATTCTCTTCTCTTTTTACCAAAAATAATTCTCTCTCTAAAAGAAGAAGCTTCAAAGCTCTTTGGAGTCCGACCCTCCAAGCTTCATGCCGACCCTCCAAGCTCCGCACGCCGACTCCCCGACGACCGTGAACCCGATCCGGCGAAGACCACGCATCCGAGTCGTCCTACAAGCCCGCACCACCTCCAATCAGATTCATACACCGCGCCTACCTCGTCTCATTCATTCCACCATGGCGGCATCGGCAAGTTTCATGGGTACGCCTACCTTTCCTCGACTTTGTTATGTACATCCTTTGTGGTCTCATTTAGTACATATCCTCATATGTTTGCATTTTGTTTTCATTTTTATTTGTTTTTTTTTTTTTGGTCATTCTCGCTCTTTACTCGACTACGCACTCCTACGCATTCCTTAGAAAAATCCACCCCACCGGATGACCCAACCTCACCGTCCTTGACCACCATTAGCTCTACTTCGACTAGCCATACTAGCTCCACCTCCACGAATGACACTAGCTTAACCTCTCCCTCGCCTTCACGAACGTCACCCGTAGGATCACCCCCCGTCGCTTTGGCCCTTCCGGCTCTAACGACCTTTCATAATACTAAGGCGAAAGAGGGTGCTACCTCCTCCCGATCCGTGCCTACCAATCCCATATGCTCCTACTCGAACACCCAAATAGCCGCCCTTGTTAAGAAAATGGAGTTGCCCCGAGGTTGGAAACTTAAACTCCCGAAACCCACCGATACGTACGACAGCCCCCCACCCGACTACTTCACCTTCTTCATAGACCAAGTAAATGCCGGGCTGAGATTCCCCGTACATCCCGACTTGCTCCAGCTTAGTGACCTGTATAACATGCCCTTGAATTAGTTACCTCCTAACTCCATTCGTTTGCTCATTGCCTTCACGATGGTGTGTCGGGCCCGACTCGGCCAACTCGACCCCAAGTTATGCTTCTACTGCATATGTCTCAGTAAGGTAAACGACGCGCCTTATCTCATGCGTCGCAAACACACCCGCTTCCTAGAACTGCCCCGGTCGAAAATTCATGGGTGGAAAAATAAATTTTTCTTCATCCGTCCACCTACCCCCGACACCTTTGACTTCCCTTCCGATTGGCTAAATGAACCACCTACACAACTTAAGAAACCAAAGAAAAAGACCGCCTACCAGACCCTTCTCGGCCAATGGAACGCTCGTCACCTCCTCGTGGCGAAGCTGACAGCTAGCGACCAGCTTCTTCGGTACTTCAAGTTGTCCAGCCATGCTGCGGACCCTGTTGATGACATAGGTAGGCCTCGACGCCTGTTTGTAGTATTTTTGGGCATGTGGTAACCGAGCTACCCGACTCGGGTCGTTCTCAAAGGAAGGCTCTTCGGAGCTTCGTTCACTACCTAGTCGTCTAAGTCACACAACCGAAAAGGTCCTAAACATTCTACTCGCAATTTGAGGGATTGAATTTAACTAGATTAATCTACGAAATGAGAGAAATTGAAAGCAATTAACTAAGCACGCAACAAGATGAGAGAAATCAAGGGGGAAAGAGAGATTTTGGTTTTCCGGAGTCTCTATGATCAATCACACGCAAATAACCGAACATTGCCATGCTAGCTAAAACCCTAGAAAGCTAAGCCAAGCTCTAGCACAAAACGAGCAAGTATTTAACTCCTAATCACACTTAGTCAAGCATTCTCGATCCAAAGATTCAATCTTTTCCTCCAACCAACACAAGCACAATATCAATTTTCACGAAAGCAAATAAAGATATACGAAGTAATGAGGCTTAAGACTAAGTACCCACTCTTGCACGCACTTGGAAGAAGAAACGGAGTCAAAAGCTCGAAACTTTACTCGAAACAATGTCGCCGGAAATTCGCCAGAAAACTTGATTCATAAAGCTCCAAACCAAAATATAAAAAAGGAAAAAAGAAAATAGAGAGGATTTTCCCAACTTTAAAGTTGGGAAATGAGAGTTGTTCTAAAAATACAAAGCAAAATGTCTTTATATAGCTACACCACAAACACACACTAAAAACACGCACATTTAATAGGACACTCCCGAGCTCGCGGAAGGATTCGCGGGCGCGCGGGCTCAGGTGCATGGGTGCGGGGGCACTCTCGAGGTCGCCGGGGACTTTGCGGGCGCGCGGGCACAGCAGGACACACTCCCGAGCTCGCGAAGCAGGTCGCGTGCGCGCGGGCGCGCTGGGGTGAGGGCTTGGAGCACTCCCGAGCTCGCGGGGCTCTCCGCGGGCACGCGGGCGTGAGGGTTGGACACTCCCGAGCTCGCGGACGGTTCCGCGGGCGCGGGCGTGCATTGGCTTGGTCCCGGTGACCCCTTGAAGTTCGGTTCGCTCTAATTTCTCGCACACAACTCCGATTCGCACGAAACTTGGACCAAAATTCTCGTCATTGAATTCTCTTCGTCCCGGTATGGCTTGGTCGGATTTTTTGGGTTGGATGGCTCGGATGGCCCGTCTCCTCTTCTCGACAAGTTGGACCTAAACAACACCAAAACAAAAGAGAAAACGCGCAAAAATACGAAAACACTATACAATAACAAAAATACACAAAACATGATAAAATGGACCGGTCGAGCCTAAAAACGGACCTAAAAACCACAAAATAAAACACATAAAACACAAGAAAATAAGGACAAAAACACAACAAACAACTCCCCCACACTTAAACCTTTGCTTGTCCTCAAACAAACAAAACAACAAGTAGTGTTGAAAAGAGAGATCGAGCGGTCCAAGATCAACAAACATGCATTATATACTCTTCTAATCACTCGGTTATTTACAAAATAAAACTCAAACTCGAGAGCACGGTTCCCACATGTGAATCCAACAAAACAAAAACAAGTCCCAAGTTATTCAATCATGATTTACTCAATGCAAACTTCCTTCTACAATAAACACGTGCAAAAAGCTCAAAATGGACTACTCAATGTATAGGATAATAGAATCGAAACCATAAGCCGACCCCCATTTTTCTTTTCATTTTTCCTTTTTTTTTTTTAATGAGCCACTTTTTCCAAATGGAAAGCCGTTAGGACGATTATTACCTAGGTTTAACCTCGGGGGTTATTCCCGAGTCGCCTAGGACGGTTTCCCGTGCTCGTTAACCCGATCTATCTAAAAGATTAAACCGAGCCAAGAGGATCCTAATCCTTTCGACCCCCACGAACTCATTTTGTGAGCTTTTTTTTTTCCAAACGAGATTTCCGGACGAGATGATCTAGGTTTAACCTCGAGGGGTTTCCCCGAGTTTTCTAAACCGGTTTCCCGGGCTCATTATCCCAATCCATGAATGGCTCGGAACAAGAGGAGCCTAATCCATACTTCCTCGCGAACTCACTTTTTATTCTTCTCTTTTTTTTTTTTTTAAGGGGATGGCACACAAAGGTACATCACGAATACAATCATAATCATCAAAACTCAATCACGACGTACACAAAGTGTATAGCATAACACATATAATCAACAATCGAACATAAGGCAAGCATGATCAAGATCCTCACTCAAGAACGAACAAAGGACAAGAAAGTCTCGTGAATTCACATGCAAGTTCCAATGCCAACGAATAATCATTTCATTTTATAAAAACCGTCAAAATCATTGAGCACATATAGCATGAGAGTTAATAATGGACACAAACGACAATCCAATCTAGCCACTTAGTCATTCCGAGCAATTGGACTCACATCAATTCTCATATGGGGAAATCGACACAAAACACACATAAACAAACAAAACCGGTCCACGACACAACTAAACAAAAATAAAATACGCCTAAAGCATGCATAATCACGCAAACCCCTCCCCCACACTTCAAACAAAGCAATGCCCTCATTGCTTGACCAACAAAAGCATAGGAAAGATCACGTAATCACATAAGCTCATGCGAGAAAATAAAAGAATAAAAACAAACGAACTAGACAAACAAGAAAAAGAAAAGAAACACATAATCAAATAAAAAGAAGAAGAAAGGAAAAAATAGGAAAAAGAAAAGAAAGCGCGTACTCTACACGGTGGTGCACCACCGTGTGTTTAATGGTGTTCGTCCGGTGAGAATAACGAGAAATGATCCGAATGTCCTTGAATGCAAAATAACACCATCCGAACGAGTGAACAATAAAAGCATATCGATCCATTAGCCAACCGGGCACTATTACATTTGAGAGCATAAGAAAATCCCGTCCGTCGGCTCCGAGTAAAGGCCACATGTATGCGTCTCGGAGGGATAATAACCGGGAATCCACAAACTCGACGAAGACACACATATGCGTAAAAGATCAAAATTCGGGCCATGAACCCTCGATAATACTCGCCAAGCACAACCTCAAGCATAACCGAACACCAATGATATAGTGAAATTCAAATCAAACGCTAACGTGCACCGCATGCCTCATAATAATCAACAATAACTCTGAATGAGCTTCGCACTGAAAGACAATAGCCAAAACCCTCCAAATTATCATTATGAGCTCTTGTAACCCCGATACACCTCCTCCACACTTAGCATATATCACCCCCAACTCAATAAAATCATGTCCAATTCACATACAAATGAGTCGAGTTGGTCTAAGTGGAATACCTCGTAAAACTATGATCTCGGCACCAAGAGTAAGAAAAATCGGGCAATGATCCTAGACAAAGCTCCAAGAGAGAGAAAAATCCAAGAAAAACGGGTGAAGGAGGTAGAATCGCCGCAAAATAAGGTTTCCGACGGCTCCAACGGCTCGAAACGGTCTCGGGAGGTCGAAAATGTCGTTTCCGGCCAAAAAATGTCGACGGCGGCCGGAAAACGGGGCCCGGGAGGTTCGCCGGAAAATTCGGCCGGAAAAGTCGCCGGTCGCTGGAAAATTTCGCCGGCGGCCGGAAAATATCGCCGGCGGTCGGAAA
>CACSLK010027752.1:16232710-16256297 GCA_902706635.1 Striga hermonthica | reverse complement strand
GAAATAGCTATTTTCACCCCGTTCTGAAGTCATACTAAGTTTTTCACACCACCCAATAAAAAGCTAAGTTTTTCACCCCAAAAAGAATGAAGACATATGCGATGAACTATGTGCTAAATAAGCGACAGGTATGAGCATGGGCGAGAAAATTATGAGTTAAAGTATGCGACTGTTCTACGATGAATATTCGGAGCTTTGATGTACGATTCGGTCAATCGCGGTCCGTCGCCCATTAAATAATTATTTTTGTTAGGCGAATGAATCTGCGACTATTAGTCGAAAAAATCTTTCTGCGACACAACTGCGACATACCAACGTCGCATAGTATTCGCAGGGTTGGTGCATAATAACTTTAATAAGTTTTTTTCGTGTTTCTTTCATCTTTCAGTTATGCGAGGGTGCATTCGAATTGCCACCTTCGCACTTCTACTCGAAAGTTTATTTTTTATTTCTTTCATCTTTTAGTTATTTCAGTTATGCAATGGGGTATGCGATTTTTCTCATATTCGTCGCATACCTGTTTGTAGTATTTTTGGGCATGTGGTAACCGAGTTACCCGACTCGGGTCGTTCTCAAAGGAAGGCTCTTCGGAGCTTCGTTCACTACCTAGTCGTCAAAGTCACACAACCAAAAAGATCCTAAACATGCTAATCACTTGAATTGAGGGGTTCAATTTAACCTAAACTAATCTACGAAATTGAGAGCATTGGAAGCAATTAAAGCACGCAAGAAGATGAGAGAAATCAAGGGGAAAAGAGAGATTTTGGTTTGCCGGAGTCTCCATGATCAATCGCACGCAAATAACCAAACATTGTCATGCTAGCTAAAACCCTAGGAAGCTAAACCAAGCTCTAGCAAAAAACGAGCAAGCATTTAACTCCTTATCACACTTAGTCAAGCATTCTCGATCCAAAGATTCAACCTTTTTCTCCAACCAACACAAGCCACAATATCAATTTTCACGAAAGCAAACAAAGATATACGAAGTAATGAGGCTTAAGACTAAGTACCCACTCTTGCACGCACTTGGAAGAAGAAACGGAGTAAAAAGCTCGAAACTTTGCTCAAAACAATGTCGCCGGAAATTCGCCGGAAAACTTGATTCATAAGCTCCAAACCAAAAATTAAAAAAGGAAAAAAAGAAAATAGAGAGGAATTCCCAACTTAAAAGTTGGGAAATGAGGGTTGTTACCAAAAATACAAAGTAAGATGTCTTTATATAGCTACACCACAAAACACACACTAAAACACGCACATTTACTAAAAAACTCTTGAGCTAGCTGCGAAATCCGCAAGGTCGAGAGCTAGGCACAAGGCGCGGGTACAGCAGGGCGGAACTCGCGAGGTCGCGGAACATCTCGCGCGCGCGGGGCGTGAAAGGAACAAACTCGCGAACTCGCTGGGGAATTCGCGCTCGCGGAAATGCAACATGCTAGCAGGCTGGGACGCTGCTGGCCGGGAACTCGCGGGTTAGATCTCGTTCGCGCGCGCGGAATGAAGAAACTCATGGGCTGGGGTGCTGCATGAGGAACACTCGCGGGCTGCAGGCTTTTCGCGGGCGCGAACTTGAATTCGCGGGCACTGGACAACACTTGGCTGGGAACTCGCGGGATAGCTGGAATTCGCGGGCGCGGAATGCGATTCGCGGGCTGGGCTGCCATGGCTTGGTCTCGGTTATGTGCGACTTCGTTTCGCTCTATCTTCTCGTACACAACTCCGATTCGCACGAAACTTGGACCAAAATTCTTCTCATTGAATTCTCTTCGTCCCGGTATGGCTTGGTTGGATTTTTCGGGTTGGACGACTCGGACGGCTCGGATGGCTCGTCTCCTCGTGCGCGATGAAATGGACCTAATCACACCAAAAACAAAGAGACAACGCGCAAAAATACGAACAAGCTATACAAGAGCAAGAATATACAAAACACAACAAAATGGACCGGTCGAGCCTAAAACGGACCTAAAAACCACAAAATAAAACACATAAAACACAATAAAATAAGGACAAAAACACAACAAACAACGCCCAAGTGGGCATCATATCACCCACCCTCTCATTCATGCTAGTCATATGCATATAATGTGATTACTAATATTTGTATTTTTTATTTGTCTCGCAGAGGAGCTCATGGAGACCGTCGCCCGTGTCGATGTCCCCAAGACCACCATTGGTACCAACGAGGTCCCACTGACCACTCCCGCCACCGAGGAGGCCCTAGTGACGACCGACGTACCGGAAAAGCAGGCGACTCCAAAGCAGCGCTACCGCCAACCACCAATCAGGAACTTCTCAAAGAAGCACAAGGTCACTTCCCAGAGTGACGAGCCGCGCACCATTACCGTACCGGAGAAATTCGCGGGAAACAAAGACACAGAGGCCTCAGTCTCCTACTTCCTCTCCATCTTCCAAGATCGCGAGACAGTGAAGTGGCCAACTAAGGAGCACCGAGCCAGTGACACCATGTTCCATCTCAGTCAGGTATACCCCCACATCTCAACTTTATACTTGTCGCACTTAAATCTCATGAAGTTAATACCCAACCACTTCTATCTCTTTCAACAGGCCATGGCCGGTCTAGCCCCCATCCTCAATGAGGCTATAGAAGGTGACTCCGAGGAAATGGAGAAACTGAAGGGCAAGGTGGCTAGGAGGGATGCACAGGTTGCTACCCTCAAGCAGGATCTTGCCAAGGAGAAGGCCGAGAAGAAAGAGCTCCAGGGCGAGCTAGAGGGTCTTCGGCGATCCTTTGACGAGCGCATTGTCCAGGCCCAGCAGGAGGCCCGAGCTACATACCTCGACTCGGAGTTCGGGACCCACTTCCTCAAGTGCTACCGAGACGAGCTATTGACGCGCTACCACGACTCCAAGGTGTTTCTCCAGCGGGTTGTCAAGGACTGCCTCCAGTATTTCAGAGTAGGGGTCGAGCGGACCCAAGCCGAGGCACATGCTCAAGGCTTCAAAGCCTTCTCCGCGGATGAAGGCAAGCTAAGGAAAGGCCTTCCTAACCCCGAAGGGTGGCATGGCGACCCATCTCTCCCGTTGACCCATCGTTGGTGGGAGCCGGCCCTGGAGGCTGTCGTCGTTGCTGCTGGTGCTGAGATAGAGATGGTTCCATAGTAGCAGGGCTCGGGCTTGCCTCTATCGACTGGCGTGCGATTTTCTTTTGTCATGTAGTCATGAACCCATCTAGTCTTTTGTGAACTTTTCTATTTGTTCATGAACTTATTTAGTCTCGTTTGCGGACCTTTCTATTTGGGCATGTAATCATGAACTTATTTAGTCTTTCGATGCTACCTACCATTAGCTAGCACCATGGATGAATGCAATGCCGTCATTTTGTTACTTACCCATTTCAGTTGCTCGTTCTTGCATAATGTGTTACTTACACAAGTAGCCATAATTTCCCGCTCAAGACGAGCGTCATTCACCAAGCCCTGTCAATACTTAGCATCGTGACAATGGGCTTTTGCACCTAGAACAATTATTGCTAAGTTTTCCAAGACTCGCATTCCCAACTTTACGCGACGGCCTTGTTAATTATAAAGGTCGTCACCGGGCACAGCCTGCGCCCTAGCCTAACTCCGCGAGCTTAGGCAAGGCTACCAGGCTTTCGCCCCACAAGAGTCGTCGCCCAGCTCCGCGAGCTTAGGCGAGACCACCAGGCTTTCGCCCTACAAGGGTCGTCTCCTAGCTCCGCGATCTTAGGCGAGACTACCAGGCTTTCGCCCTACAAGGGTCGTCGTCTAGCTCCGCGAGCTTAGGCGAGACTATCAGGCTTTCGCCCTACAAGGGTCGTCGTCTAGCTCCGCGAGCTTAGGCGAGACTACCAGGCTTTCGCCCTAGTGACCTCCCTAACGCCACCGTTAAGCTAACTTCTCCTACAGGGCGGACCTTACTACCGCTAAAGCCATAGAGAGCAGTGTGGACTGGTTCGACCTTCACATCTAACTCCATCTGTTGCAAACACTTCAAGAAAATGATGTCTGTTGAGCTCCCCGTGTCTATGAGCACCCTTTGCACGTCGTAACTGGCCACCTCCGCCGTGATGACCAAAGCGTCATTATGTGGAACAACAAGCCCCTGCACATCGTCAGTCCCAAACTTCAGAGTGGCCGAGCTTCTCTGCACTTGCACCTCGGCCACCTCTCCTGCCACACTCTTTCCCCGGTAGGTCCTCTTCCTCTCCCTATGCGAGTCTCCGTCCGTAGGACCTCCTGCGATCATGTGTATTATGCCCCTCTTAACTGGTCTGTCAGATTGCTCATCGGTTCTCCTCCGTTTGTCACCCGACTCTTGCCCCTCCCGACGATCGTTTTGGCGCTCTTTGTCCTTAATCACGAACTCTTTTAAGTGACCAGCTCTGATGAGCCGCTCGATTTCATCCTTCAACTCCCGACAGAAATTTGTAGCATGGCCATAATCGCGGTGGTACCGGCAATACCTATCCCTTGATGCCGAGAACTTCCTCGGTGTGGGTAGAGGCTTTGGCTGCGCCAGCAACTTTTTCTCCCCCCGTTTTTCCATTGTCTCCAAGATCTCCTGTTGTGGTGCGTTAAGCGGTTTGTAATGCTCATACCTTGGACCCCTAAACCGATCCTCGACCTTAACCTCCTTAGGGGGAGCTCGGCGATCACCCTGTCGAGGCCTCTCGTCTACCTGCTTGGCCTTTGTTTTGTCATTTCGGATGAAGTCCGCCTCCGATTCCTCCATGTTCACATATTTGCTACACCTCTCAAGTAACTCGTCAAAGGACCTCGCCAGCCTCTTCGCCAACGAATCTCTACACTTCCCCGGCCTCAACCCCCGTGTAAGGCCTCCAACTTTGATCTCCTCCGAGGCAGAGGGAACCTCCACGCACTCTTTGGTATACCGCGCCACGTATTGCCGCAAAGTCTCCCCCTCCTTCTGCTGCATATTGATTAGTGAGAGATACGTCTTCTCGTGCTTCCTGGCGCTCGCGAACTGGTTCAGAAACAAAGAACTAAACTTTTCGAAGCTATCGATAGAACCCGCCGGCAACTGGTGGAACCAATCTTGCGCCGACCCTTTTAAGGTCGTCAAAAAGGCTCGACAACTCACAACATCACTATACCTGTGCAACACAGCTATGTTGTCAAACGATCTCAAGTGCCTAGCTGGGTCCGCCAATCCATCATAAGACAAGCTCAACTCCCTGAAGTTGCTAGGCAAATCCCCTCCTAAGACATCCTCGGCAAAAGGGTGCCCTCGTGAAACTACAGGTCTCTTACCCTGCACCCAAGCTTAGAGTTCTCGCATTTGAGCCGCCAACCTTTCCAAAGTTAATCCATCTGGTTGTGTCGTGGCCAGCGGGTGAGAGGTCACCGACCTGGCATCATCCTAATCGCCCCTCTCTAATCGCTGGTGTTGTTGCTGATGCGAGAGGACCTGTTGTTGTGGTGCTAATGGTTGTCGTGGCGGAGGTTGTCGAAACGACTGGTTAGGTGCTCTCTTATCCACCTCCTGCGCCCGGCCTATCGCCTCCGCAATAATCTTGTCTAACTCCGACCTAGTCATCTGAATAACTGGGTCCTCCCGTGGTGCCGAAGAAACATTGTCCCCCGGAGGGTTTTGTGCTCTTACCATGACCAATTGCCTAATGCCAAGGACACCGTTCTGGTCACCAGCACCTCCAGATCCCAAAGCGCCTTGATTCGCCCCCCTCCATCAACCGTGGCGCCCACCTCATTCGCTTTGTCTGTCAAACCACCTGATCCTTCTTGGTTTAGCACACGCCCCTCAACTTCTGATGGCGGTACCAGGGTCACACTTGGGCCCAACAGCGTCTCCTTGGGGGTAACAGGCGAGGGTGACCATCCTGGCGGGGGACCTGCTCCGAAAGCCCTCCGAGCCCACTTATCATCCATCTCTTTAGTCAAACTTTTCTTCGAATTATCTCCTGCCATGATACTTGTTCTATTCTTCTTTGGTGAGAAAGAACAGCCTTTAATGCTCCGGTAAAAGACTGATTCGTCCCTACAGACGGCGCCAATTTGTTATACCACACAAACCTGGACCGCTGGACCGCTCCTCTTCGAATCGGGTTACGTCTCCTTGATCGCCGGTACCTGCAAAACACGCCGGGGGTGGTCCCGGCGCGAACACTCCGACGCTCAAGTCAGTGGTGATCCGAAGAAAAAGCGGCAAAGTAACGAGAGAATTTATATGTGTGTGTTGTGTAAATGAAATAACATGTGCCCCTTTTATAGATGAAGTCATTTGGCGGTTGAAGGGTTCTTATCATACTAGGAGTCTTCCCATCAGATTAGGTCAAAATTCTAAGAATCCTTGAGGTTGTGAACCTCTTCATGACTTGGGCACGATACCCCCTCCGGGCTAGGGTCTCCTCAGCGGAGCGTCCGGCTACCTAGGTGCCAAGGTACCCTGCCTAACTCACGTTGAGCTAGCCTCCGCCTACCAAAGCATCTTCCTACCAAAATGCCCGCCTACCAAAGCATCCGCCTACCACCCATGTACCCCAAAGGTACCATGGACCGTGCCTACCGGATTGAACCACCCAGTTGAGTGCGACTAGAACCCGGGTCACAACCGGTCCCTCATGAGCCGCTACTAACAACCACATCACCAAGCTTGATCTTTGTTCCTCTTGAAATAATCTACAATGTATTTGGAAAATGTACGCAATGACAAGGAGGATGTGAGTTTTCCAAATCACAATCATGATTATGTAATCGATTTGTTAAAATTGAGTTTTTTTTTTTTTTAGGAAATGTATTTTGTTCTTGAACATAGATCTACAATTTTATATAAAAAAAAAAACATGTAAAAGTACTTCATATGTAATCGGGATATATCTATATCTATCTATATATAAAAAGGTTGTTGGTTAAATTCTTTTTAGAAACTTTTGACCAAAAAAATATGCTTTTGACATTCTAATTATAGAAAGCTTGAAAAAAATAAAAAAGCCCCAATTTAATATCTCATTTTGAATTCAAAAATTTTTGGTGTAAAGAGATAAAAAGACACTAATTTAATATCACATTTTGAATTCAAAAATCATGGTGTAAAGAGATTATAGGAATGTGTGGATAACTCACCTAAAAGAGATAACTATGGTCATTATTTTTTAATTAATATCTTATTTTGATTTAATCTTATGATGAAAGGTAATCACGTGCTCATTATACAATCCATTCAATTTGGTTTTCTATATAAATGTCATTGGATAAATAACAATTTAAATACTACAATACAAATACATGTTTTAATCGGATCCATACAAACATAGAAACTTCATAACATAAAACTTAAATTCCATTCCACTAAAAAAATACATTATTATACAACTTTGATTAATAAATAAATTAATAAGACATTGGATAGATAGCAATTTAAATAATACAATACAGTTACATGAATAACAATTAAATACTACAATACAAATACATGTTTTAATCGGACCTAACAAACATAAAAATCTCATAAAATAAAACTTAAATTCAAAGTCACTTAAAAAATACATTATTATACAACTTTTATTAATAAATAAATTAATAATTAATATATTAATTTGTTAATACTACAATTCTTTGTACACGAAAAAACATCTACACTGCTTAACCATCCAACTGATTAAAACTTATCTTCTCATGATATTATTCGAACTCCTATTTTAATGGCTATTAAGTATTATCTAATGGCTATCAATTATTATCAAACAACATTTAAAAAACACGTGTTGACTAAAATAAATTAATTACAGATAAATTATTGGAGCCGAAATCTGTTACGAGAGAGATATTTAAACTTATTTATAGAGAAATTAATTTATTATCCAACTAATAGGCACATATCTTATCATCCCACAAGAGTTTGAATTTATTAAAACTCATATTTCAATGGATTATCCCATGCTTTTAGAATGAACATCAGAACGTCCATCATGTATCACAAAAAACTCAGTCTCACTTGGACGTACAATCAGACAAGCAGAAAAATGGCAAAAAGCATGGGGAAACATCAAACAAGTAACAAGGACCAACAGCCAATGCTCAAGTTAAGAGTGGTTCGAGTTTTTCAAAGTACTAATGAATACTCATCCTACAAGAACATTCTTGAAATTGTCTTTCATGACATTGAGGTATAATTCACAATCAAATTAATGATTAATTCTTTCTTCTTATATTACACAATAATTTCTAATATTATCTTTTTTTTTTCTTTTGCAGGGCGGTCGAATTACAGGAATAACAAGAGCATTAAATATCCCAATTTTCATCAATGAATTCCAAGAAGGGGTTGTCTATGCATATCGAAACTATCAGGTCGAGAGTAACATTGGAATGTATAGATCCACCATTGCACAATACAGACTTAACTTACATGGTAGAACTGAAAACATAAGATACAAGGGTGACTTTCCAATTTACCGTTTCGACTTTCGAAGGTTCATCACAATAAATAATGTCGAGAAGATCGACGAATCAATGCTATTTGGTAATTGCATTTTCACTTATTTAAATTATTTTTTTAGTATTTTCATGATAAATAATAATTTTACTCATATTTAACACATGTTTAGATGTCATTGGGATGGTAGTCGAGATAAATCCAGTTCAATTGAAGACATACCCGAAAAATTTTTGCTTCAACCATCTGATGATCCTATTGCTCAAATCGTTGAAAGCACATATCCAATGTACAAGGAGGTGCCTGACGATCCAAGTTATTTGAAGGACATGGCTATATTAGCGCCAACGTTTTATGTGGTCAAGTCTATCAATGAGTACATGACATCATTGAATTTGTTTGATGGACGTATGTACTTGAGCTCTGATAGTACGTGAAAATCGGATTCTAATAATGATTTTTTGTCTGATCTCCATACGCCTGAGTTTTTGAATAGTATCAAGTGTTCTGGAATACCGAACCATGAGTTGTATTTGAAGATTGGAACTCCAATCATGTTGTTGCGGAACATGGATCATTCAATAGATTTGTGTAATCGGACAAGATTAGTTGTGACAAAGCTATTCACTCATGTTCTTGAGTGTAAGATACTCACAGGAGATCATGTTGGTGATACGGTGTTGATTCCAAGAATGACCATAACTCCTTATGATGTTAGAATTCCTTTCAAGTTCCAGCGGCGACAGTTTCCCATTATGGTTTCTTATGCCATGACTATAAACAAAAGACAGGGACAATCCTTATCTCATGTTAGCTTATTTCTTAAGAAACCAGTGTTCAGTCGTGACCAGTTATATGTTGTTGTCTCCCGTGTCACTAACTGAAAAGGGTTGAAAATCTTGATTTGTGGCGAAGATGACGTGCCAAAGAATCAAATCAATAATGTTGTATATAGGGAAGTGTACAATAATATATGATATTTTCAGTTTACTTATATGTTTATATATCTATTCTTATGATCATGTTCATTTTGTTATTACACAATTTATATACAATTTTGCTTTCTGAAAAGTACATAGATAATAATTTTCATGTGCATCGCACGGGTGATTACTAGTAGGTTATAAAAGAATAGACCAAATACCTTTAAAAAAATAAGACGTTATGGGAGAAATCTTAAAAAAAAAAAAAAAAAAAAAAANAAAAAAAAAAAAAAAAAAAAAACAATTTAATTTTTTCAAACAAAATAAATTTAAAATTCAAAAAAATAAAAAAAAAACCTTACTCCTATATTACCTCAATAACTGCCCATAATGGTGGTCCCGCTATTTGCCTCATCTTCTTTTCATGACTAGCCTAACTATGTGTCATTAGTTTTCCATGACTAGCCTAACTAGAAGACCATAGAGTGTGTGTGTGTGTGTATGTGTGTGTGTGTGTGAATATTTGCTCTCTACTTTAATTTTAACAGTAGTTGGTTAATATAAATGTGTACAATATTTATCTTATCTACTGTTGTTTTTATCTCTACTTTTCATTTCTACTTTATTAGGCGAATAATTATAACAATAACCACCCTCAAGTTTAGCCTAATCACAAAAGATCCCAGCTATCTATTATCATCCAAAGGCCCAAACACCCAATTTACATGTGTTTCTATTCACAGAGTTGTTAGGTAATACAGTAATTATATAAACATTTTGCCTATAATATAGTGTTTGTCATATAAAAAATAAAAATAAAAATGCACCATATCATCTAACATTATAGTGTGTCTCAAAGTAAATTTTTTACCTTTTTAATATATATACAACATAAAATAATTACAGATGGTATATATGACATGTTAAGTGTACTTTTTCAGATGGTTTATGCTGTGTGAAAAACATAAATTGGTATTATTACAACAATTGTATTTATTGTTTTGTTGGTGCTCGACTAAATCGCACTACAAAAAAAATTGTTATATTCCAACGGAAAATCCTATGGTAATATATTCCAACGGATATTCTTAGTATAGCGTCCGTTGGAATGATTTCTGTTGGAAGTATTCAAACAAATAAATCAGCACAAGATGAGGAGGCCATGCACAATGGTGCACCACCGTGCACAAGGACGAGGAGGTACAACAGGTACAATGAGCAAGGTAAAGATTCCCTTCATGTCATGGATGATGCATGCATGATGTCAGCCAATGATTGGATGACAACTCACCATCCTAGGAGTTTGGATAAGGATGACAAAATATCTGATTTGGTAGCCTAGGGTTCTAGAGAATTCCATGTTTGCTTATAAAAGCTATGCATTGTATGAACAAATTAACATTGCAGTGAAAAATCGATTTTCTTGTTTCTTAAGCTTCATGACCTTGCTTGTTCTATTTCTCAACATGGTATCAGAGTCCTGGGTTCACACCTAGGGCCTGACCTTCATCTTCATTCGTTTCTAAACACCATCCCTGATCATGAGTACATCCACAGAAATTTCCTCTTCCCCAAACCAGATCCTTCAACCTCTAACCCAGCTAATAACAGTTAAGCTAAATGAGAGCAACTATCTTATATGGAAACATCAGATACTGGCTGCAGTGAAAGGCTATGGCTTGGAGGGTTACCTTACTGGAGAGAAGAAAGCATCGCAGAATCCATACACTGCAGATGGAGACATGGATCCAAGCTACTTGAGCTGGACCAAACAAGATCAGCTCCTAGTGTCATGGCTGCTGTCATCTCATTCTAAAGGGATCCTCATCACTGTGGTAGGTTTGGATTCAGCCCATGAGATCTGGAACACTCTGCAAGTCAATTTTTCAGTCAATCTCGAGCAAAAGTTCTACAGCTCAAGGAGCAGCTCCAAAACAGCAAAAAAGGAACTCAGCCTATGAGGTATTATCTCAATAAAATCAAGGGATCTTGTGATGCACTGGCTGCAGAAGGATGCAGAATCTCTGAGGAAGACCAACTTCTCTACATCATGTCTGGATTGGGCCAAGAGTATAATCCCATTGTTGTTACAGTCTCATCCAAATAAGGAACTGTCTCCATGGTTGAGCTCACGTCCTTTCTGCACACTTTTGAAGCTAGACTAGAAAGGTTTGAGCAAGCCCAATTTGGACTTGAAGGCTCAGTTCCATCAGCAAACTTTGCAGCTCAAGGATTCAATCAAAGGAGAGGACAACAATGTAACAGAGGAAGAGGAGCCAACAACATGACTGGAAGAGAAAATAGAGGTGGTTTTAGAGCAGACAATTCTAGAGGAAGAGGGAGAAGTAACAATGGTCCCAGGTGCCAAATTTGCTTTAGAAACAACCATACTGCAGAAAAATGCTTTTACAGAGCTAACCTCAGCTATGTTCCTCCAAATTTCAGCAACAATAATGACAACCCCTCTTTTGGGCAAGGAACAATGAGCTCAAACATAGCAACAGTCAATCAACTTTCCAGTCAAACAACCTCCTTGGCAATCAATGACACTCCTTCTGAAAATTCCTGGTATCTAGACTCAAGTGCCAACAGTCACCTCACCTATGATCTCAGCAACCTGAATTTGGGATCAGAATATCATGGGACAGAAAAAGTCCACATGGGTAATGACACAGGTTTGTTTATTTCTCATCATGGTAAATCTATAGTTGGCCCTAAAAATTCTTCACATTCCTTCATTCTTCAAAACCTTTTGCATGTCCCCCATATAAAGAAGAACCTCATTAGTGTGTCCAAATTTGCTAAAGATAACAAGGTTTACTTTGAGTTTCATGCCAATCATTGTGTTGTGAAGGATCAAGTCACAAGGGAAGCTCTTCTTCAAGGGAGAGTTGAGGATGGTCTTTACAACCTCAATCTATCACAAAGGAAAAGAAATCCAGTCAGCCATTTTTCTTCTTCCAGTTCCAACAATAAGGCTAATATAGGTGAATGCAGCTGATCATAGAGTAGATTTGAATGTCTGGCATGATAGAATGGGCCATGCTTCATTTGATATTGTGAAAAAGGCTTTAGAAAATAGTAAGATTAAGTATTCTGATTGTGGTGAAAACTTCATTTGTGAAGCTAGTATGAAATCCAAAAGCCATAGGCTACCTTATTCAAGTGCTGAAATAAAATCTTATGCTTCCTTTGATCTTGTGCATTCTGATTTATGAGGCCCTTCACCACTTGTGTCCATGAATGGTTATAAGTATTATGTCTCATTTATTTATCATGCCACAAGATTTACTTGGATTTACTGCTCAAACAAAAGAATGAGGTTTCTGAAGTTTTTACTCACTTCTATAATCTTGTGGAAACTCGATATGGAAAAAGGATTAAAAGTTTTCAAAGTGATGGTGGGACTGAATATAAAGCTTTAAGTCCCTTCTTCTCGAAACATGGGATACTCCACATGATATCTTGCCCATACACTCCTGCTCAAAATGGTTTGGCTGAGAGAAAACATAAACACATTGTTCAAGTTGGTTTATCCTTGATGGCTAGATCTTGTGTCCCTCAGAGGCATTGGGATGATGCTTTTGTTTCAGCTGTCCATCTTATTAACAGAACACCCTCAGCCAATGATTGGATGACAACTCACCATCCTAGGAGTTTGGATAAGGATGACAAAATATCTGATTTGGTAGCCTAGGGTTCTAGAGAATTCCATGCTTGCTTATAAAAGCTATGCATTGTATGAACAGATTAACATTGCAGTGAAAAATCGATTTTATTGTTTCTTAAGCTTCATGACCTTGCTTGTTCTATTTCTCAACAATTCCAACGAAAATTCGAACGAAAATATTTCGTTGGAATGTGTTTTTCATTGGAATTTTAGATGAATTTAATTATTCCAGCGGCTATATTTCCAACGACTTTTTACTGTAAGAATTTCCGTTGGATTATGCAACTTCTGTTGGAATTTTTAATTTCACCCCCGTTAGAAAATCAAGGGTTGGAATCGTCAAAATCCAACAGAAATTCCAACGGAAAACTCATTTCAACGGAATATTTTTGTTGGAATTTCCGTTGGAATCCATTGAAAAATTCCAACGGAAATAATAGCATTGAAAAATATCTATTGAAATTGCCATCGGAATTCTAGTTGAATACATTTTCGTTAGAATTTCATCATTTTATTGTAGTGTCAGTTTTTTTTTCGGTAACGATTTATATATTCATTGAAAAGGAAAATAGCGTTATAGATTAATCACTCCAAAGGTTAACATTTTAAATATATTTTTTAATTATTTATTTTATTCAATAAAATCTATTTTTTAATAATGTGATAGAAATAATATAAGATTAACATTTTAAATTTTACAATCAACTATTCAATTTCTACACAATCTAAACTTTTATTTGAATTAAAAATATAAATTAATGGATATGGTTATAGACTAATCACTCCAAAGAATTATGGAACCGTCGGATGGTTTCCTTATGAAGCCATCAGATGGTTTCCTTATGGAACAATCCATAACTTTATGTATTGACACGTGTCCATTGTGTATTTATTGCAGGACACGTGTCAGTACACCATTTGTGGATGACTATGGATGACTCTATAAGTCGAGTCATCCGATGGCCCCATAGCAAAACCGTATTTGTATATTATAAAAAACAATATGATATTTAAAATACCTTGTGAAATGGTCAGAAGAGGAATGTCCTAATTATGTTCCTACTTATTTTTTATATCGTTATATTTTTTCTTTTCCATCTTTCTTATTAAGTACTAGTACAACACTTGTGTATTACACGGGTGTTTGCTAATTTTTTTCTTAAAATCTAAAATTAATAAGAAAAAAGTAGTTTTAAAATTTAAATACCTTTTATAAGAATATATATATTATTATATATTTATTGTGACACTTTTTATTTGTTATACTAATTTTTTTTAACTTACAATATATAACTACATTACATATAAATATATCAATTGAGAAATAATTTTATTTTTCTAATGAATTTTAATAAATATTATTATTTTTTATTATTATAAAGATAAATATAATTTATTTATTTCATATATACAATATGGATGTCAAATCGAAGATCATCAAAAGATGATTAATTTGATATATTATATATGTAAAACCCATAAGAAATACAAAAGTTATCAACTTTTAAAATATTTATAATTCAATAGCTTATTGAAGGAAACAAATCAAAATTCAGGGATATATTAGTCACTTATTGCCTCACTATGTAAAATTACAAAAAATTAAAGGGTTATATTAGTAAAAGTGATATTAAAATACCTAAGTTAGCTAAATAATATTTATGGAATACCCGAACCTAGATGATTAATTATTAATATATCAATATTATTCATCAAAACCTAATTACGAAGCATGATTCTTCGCCAAATAGAATTCCGAAGCACCAGAAGCAACCACGTAGGCTCAACGCATTCTGGAAATATATATATATATATATATGGAGGATTTGTGTTATTTTCTTTTACAAAAATTATTAATATTTCTATTTATCATATATTTTTATATATGTATTTAAATTAATCATTATTTTACATTCTTAAAGAATAGTTTTTTTTTAAGTATTAATAAATTTATTCGTTAATATAGGATGTATAAAAATACCTAATTATATTTTGAAGTATTAATAAGTTTATTCGTTGATATCGGATGTATAAAATTACCTTAAATTTATTAATTGATACTGAATTAAAAAAATAATATAGGATTACAAAATTACCTTATATTTATTAATTAATACAAAATTAAAAGTAAAAAATGGGTCTCACATTATTCATACAATAAAATATAAATGTATATATATAATAATAATCTATTTAGTATAAAATAATCTAAGATAGAAATTGGTATATTTATCCCTCATGCATTTACAAAATTAATGCTAAAAAAATTTGAAAATATAAGTAAACAACTATTTTGAGAAAGAAGTACGTACGTGTTGTGGTTAAAGCCACCAAATACAACAATGACTTTAACCGAATAATAAGCACCAAGTCCAATCAACAACAACAATACCACAAGCAATAACAACCAAACAAATAATTCCCAGTTATCAAGTAGGTTATTTCTTATTCTAAAAATGCTCTCCCATCTCTCTAAACTTCTCTCTCTAAAAACCCTACCCTCCCAATCAATTCCGGTCACCCCTACCACATAGTCACCTGCCGGCGTTCGTCGTCGCCGGCGACTAGCCGGCCAGAACAATGGAACCTTTTCCATGCTCTAAGATTCTTCCTTCCTCGACGTCTGCAACCAGATTTCAACCATCAAGCTCCGGCTCCTTCCACGAGAAACTCAGATCCTGGTCATTTAACCTCTAAAAGGCGGTCGATTCTGTTTTTCATGCGACTGAGATTTTCCACCCTTCCCGACGGGGAAGCCCGACGACACATGGAGGTCGTTGCTCAGTCGTCACGGCGGAGACGGCCTTCCCTGTAGCAGTGGCGACGTCTTTTGTTCACGAGAATCAAGAGGCTGTCGTATTTGGCTCCGTTCCGGCGAGCAATCCTTCACCGTCCCTTGCCCCTCTCCCGACACCAGACCTTCTCTCCCAATCTGCAAACCTTATCCATTCTCAATTCCCCCCAGCTCATTCTTATGTGGGCCACTCTCCAACCCATCCCTCCCTCCACTTGATCAGCCCATCAGGCCCAATAACCTTTTCCAAGCCCATCAGCCACACTTCTCCCTCTTCGTTACCATCCCAGCATAACAATCGAGAATTTCCAGCCAAGTCCAACAGCCACCATCTCTCGGCGACCATCACCCCGGACATCCTGCCACCGGCCGGCGACCCGTCCTCCGGCGCCGGCGCCGACGTCAGCAACATTCAGACGGGCGGTCCCCACTTCTCAAGGTCCCATTCTCTCGCCGACCCGTTTTCCGGCATGCCGACTGCCACCTCAACTGCTACCTCGACGGAGCCCTCCCAGCTCGACCAGGCCACCGCTAACACCAAAATCGGACACTCTGCTTCAACCTTCAATGGCCATGGTCCACCACCCTCACCGATGGCCGGTATTTTAGGTCCAGGCCCAACTGCGGCAATCATCTCGCCTTCGGAAAATACTATGTTCGTCAACTTTATGGATTTTAGCGAGCGGCTGCCAAGAAGCAGCGCGGGCCAAGAACCGAGCATGACCTTTCCACATCCCCAATCCGCGACCCAAAGCTCTCGCACTTCCGGAGCACGATCATTTTGGGACGCGGTGTCCGGTACCTTCACCGCCAATCCGGACCACCAGAGACTCATTCTGGAGTCCTTTCGGGACAAGCAGCGCGGGACTATCACCCGCTCCGAGGAGGGCAGGTTCAAGGTAAGTTTCCGTGAGCCCACTGTTATTTCCCTAGCTGGATTGCTGGATAATGCACTCATTTTGAAGTTTTCCTTCACTGTTCCTTCCCTCCGGGATTTATCTGTCGGTCTGGACAAATTAGGTCTCAAGGGTAGAGCGATTCCTAAGTTCCTTAATTATAATCACTATTTACTCTTTTTTGAGCTGAAAGAGGACTACAACTCTGTTTGGATTAAGACACACCTCAATATCTTTGGATGTTCGGGTCGGGTGTTCAAATACACCCCTAATTTTTCTTTTATTGAGGAATCTCCCATTGTCCTGGTATGGTGCTGCCTACCGGGTCTTCCTCCTCATCTTTTCGATCCTTCTGCCCTCTTCTCGATTGCCAGTTGCATTGGCAACCCCATTGAGATTGACGCCGCCACGGCTAACCGATCGAGACTTTCTGTTGCACGTGTGTGCGTTGAGATTGATCTTAGGGACGAGCTCATCAAAGAGATTGAGCTCGATCAAGCGGGCAACACCACTATCCAGAAAGTGGTCTACGAGAGAGTCCCACCGTTATGCTCCATATGCAGTCATGTAGGACATAGGGCTGCAGAATGCTACACCAAGGGCACCAAGCCCCGACCTGCTTTGCCCCCTCATCGACGTATAGCGAGGCAGGGTTCTACCATTGCCCCGAGGAGCCCTAAGGAGAAGGGAAAGGCCCCGGCTCACGGCTCTGATTCGAAGGGACAAAAGGGCAAGGGCAAGGTCACCTTTGAGGGCACACAGCCCAAGGAGGTTAACCTCGATAGGCCTAAGGCCAAAGCTACAGGCCTCTTCCCCCACCAGTCCCTCCAGACAGCCCCCATAGCTACCCATTCCCGCTTCTCCGTGCTTGACTCGGAGTCGGAGGAGGAGTTTCACATTCCCTCCGACCATTTGGGAGCATCGACCTGCTCCCCTTTCGATGATGATGACCTATTAGTGGATGAGATAGAGACTTCTGCCATCCCATTGTGTATCGAGGCTCCCCCTTCCTCCTCAGCTCTCTCGATCGTAGAGCCCTCCCCCCACCCTATCTCTCTCCCTTACTCTCTAGCTCGACCCCTTCTGACCCTCCCTTCCCCTTCCCCCTCATCCCCCGCTAGCGGGTCTGGGCCGTCTTCCCCACAGGGCCAGGTGCAAAGATCCGAGGGCTTGGAGTACCTACAGCTCATCCTCTTACCCCAGGAGTTTCCTCCTATACGAGAGGGACCTTTCCAGGAGATCCCAAAGCACCGGAGACCATAGACCAGATCGATGACTGTGCAGCTCTCTGCTAGTCGAGTTCTGACACTACCAGACATACAGACACAACCTAACCACGGACAACTCCAGTTAGGTGGCCCCACTGACGTTTGACATGTCAGTCACATCGCTTACATGGAATGCCCGTGGCCTGGCTAATAGGACCACCCTTACTCATGTTAGATCTCTCATTCGTGAGCATAACCTTGACTTTGCGGCTTTCTTAGAGCCTATGACTCATGACCCTTCTTTTGACGTTTATTCGCGGCGCCTTGGTTTTCATGCCGGGATGGGAAACACCTCTAACAAGATTTGGTTTTTCCATTCGCGTGACTTTACTTGTCAGATCCTTCGAGATACTGATCAAGTCTTGCACGTGAAGCTCACCGCCGCCCATCTTCCAGAGCCGATCTTCCACACCCTGGTGTACGCCAGCTGTGCGAGGGTTGGTCGCTATGACCTCTTGGACACCATGCATGAGATTGCTGAGAGTATGGAGGGATTACCGTGGATGATTAGCGGTGATTTCAACATTTTCTTGCATCCCGATGAACACATTGGTGGTGTATCGGACCGCTCTGCGGAGATCTTAGATTTCTCGCATGCTATTTTGGATTGTGGGCTCATCCACGCTGGTTATGAAGGGGCTCACTTTACGTGGGAGAGGGCTGGAGTCAAGGAGAGGCTCGACCGCGCTCTATACTCAGAGGCGTGGACGAGGGTGTTTGCGACCACGGTTGTAACGCACCTTCCTCGAATTGGATCCGACCACGCCCCCCTCTTGATTCGTTGTCGGTTCTCTATTTCCCCTCGGCGAGCGTCCTTTCGTTTTCAGAACATGTGGGTCCTCCACCATTCTTACTACGATACTGTTAGAGCCTCCTGGCAGCAGGCTACGCACCTCTATGGGATGCGCAACCTGAAGGAGAAGCTCAAGAGACTCCGCTGTGTTTTGAAGCAGTGGAACTAGACGATTTTTGGTGACATTTCTCAGCGCCTTACTGCAACTCAGACTGCATATGCGGAGGTGGAACGGACCTATGATTTGGATTCTTCGCCAGAGAATAGGTCCGAGATGCGCCGCTGCCATACTGAGTACCAGTTGTTCCTCCTCATGGAGGAAGATTTCTGGAAGCAGAAGGCTGCTGTGCGCTGGGTTGCTGAGGGGGAGCGTAATAGCAAGTTCTTCCAGGGATTCGTGAGGCAGAAGCGAGTCAAGTCGTATATCCATAGTATCGAGGATAATGGGTCATCCGTGACCCAGGAGTCCCAGATACAGGAGTCGGCTAAGGCTTACTTCCACTCTCTCTTTTCCTCTGAGCGGGATTTGCTTACGCATCCCGACCCAGCCCTTTTTCCGACCATCCCGCAGTCGGTCGACCTTGTTGTCCTCTGTGACCTCCCGAGTAAGGAGAAAGTCAGAGAGGCTGTGTTTGGGATTGACCCCAACAGCGTCTCCGGACCGGATGGTTTCTCGTCCCTCTTCTTCCAGTCTTACTGGGAGATTGTGGGTACTGACGTAGAGGAAGCTGTGAGGGATTTTTTCTTGGGCCCCCAGATGCCAGAGTCCTTCACGACAACCTCCATCATTTTGATCCCGAAGAGATCGGGGCCTAGCTCCTGGTCTGACTATAGACCTATCAGCTTATGCAACGTAACTAACAAGATCATTTCTAAAATTCTCAACGGTCGCCTCGCCCCTCTTCTCCCCCACCTTGTCTCTCCGAACCAGAGTGGATTCATCAAGGATCGTGTCATTAGTGATAATATCCTACTGGCTCAGGAGATGATACACGACATCTCTCATGCGAATCGAACACGAACCCCGAACCTCGTGCTGAAGCTAGACATGGCCAAAGCATATGATAGGATCGAGTGGTCGTTTCTCAGAGAGGTACTGTTTCGGATGGGATTCCATATCCGTTGGATTATCTTTGTGGAGGCGTGTGTGGAGCACTGCACTTCTCCGTTTTGATTAATGGTAGTCCCACGACCTTTTTCCCTTCTACCCGCGGCCTTCGTCAGGGGGACCCCTTATCCCCCTCCCTTTTTGTTCTTGTGGCTGATTATCTCTCTCGCTGCCTTGACGACTTCATTCACGATTTCCCGAGGATGACCTACAGCATGCGTGGCTGTGGACCTCCCATTTTCTCCCATTTTCCACCTTTCTTACGCGGATGACATTATCATTTTCAGTCGTGCGAATGATAATGGGTTAGTAGCTCTCATGAGTCTTTTGGACCACTACAGTGAGACATCCTGCCAGCTAGTCAATGTTAGTAAGAGCTCCTTTATCTTGAACCACCACGTTGCAGACCATTGGGCTCACCAGATTCACGAGCGCACTGGATTTGCTCGTGGGGATTTGCCCATCACTTACCTTGTGGCCCCGATGTACAAAGGCCATCTTTCACATGAGCTTTTCATTGACGTCCGTCAGAGGATGATTGACCGGATTTCTGGCTGGTCTCATAGACGCCTATCCTTCGGAGGCCGACTTGCTCTGATCAAGAGCACTCTTTGCGTCATCCCTCTTCACCTTCTCGCGGTGCTTGACCCCCACCAGTCTACGATTCATGAGCTAGACCAGATCTTAGCCCGCTATTTTTGGAGCTATGGCAAGGGCTCGCGTGGGCAGCGGCAGACCCACTGGGTGAAGTGGGACTCATCTGTCGTCCCCATTCTGAGGGTGGGCTCGGGATTCGGTGTTTCTCTGATATGGTTATTGCATTTTCCTACAGGATGTGGTGGCGCCTTAGGGAGGGCAAGTCCCTTTGGGCCCAATACCTCTTGAGGAAATATTGACCTAGTGGTGCTGCTCATCCTTGCAGGGTGGCAGCCACCGCTCGGGATAGCCGACAGTGGAGACGGCTCACCATTGTTTGCAGGCGTGCTCAGGAGCACATTTTTTGGACCTTGGGTTCCGGGGAGGTTAGCTTCTGGGATGAGTGGTGGTTCGGTGAGGCCCCTCTCTCGAGTACTAGGCCTGTCACTCACCTGCCTTTCATGCAGGTGAAGGACCTTTGGACGGGAGGTTGTTGGGATAGAGATAAGATGGAGGATATTCTTGGTGAGGGTGGGGGTTTTAGTAGTCTAGAGATTGACTAGATCCGACAGATTCCCATTCTGGAGGGAGGTTTAGATGACATGAGGTGGAGACTTACATCCTCGGGTGCATTCTCTACGTCTTCAGCCTGGGGAGAGGTGAGGCTGGGCAACCGGCCAAACCGCCTCTTCGGAACCATATGGACCGATCTTCTCATCCCGACCATTTCTGTCTTTTGTGGCGCCTCCTATTACAGCGCATTCCCATTGACACTGTGATGCAGGCGAGAGGATTCTCCTTCCCCTCCTGCTGCTATTGTTGTGTTGAGACCGGTACCTTTGAGATCGAGACTTTCACCCATCTTTTCCTTCAGAGTGAGACTGTGAGGAGAGTGTGGGAGCACTATGCCAGATATACTCATATACCCCTACCCACTACAGACAGTTTTTTTGAGCTTCTGATTTTTTTCTTACACCGCACACACAGTAGACACGTGGGCTTCCTTATTCCTTGTCTGATCCTTTGGGCCACCTGGACAGAAAGGAATAATGCGAAGCATAGGGATATTATATTTTCTTTTGCTCACATTATTTTGCAGGTTGACAGACACCTCTCTCTCCTCACCTCCCTGGGTAGACTCACAACGAGAGACTGGACAGGGTGTACACCGCCCCATCGTTTGAGGCCACCACCTCCTTTACATGTCCAGCATCCACGATCCAGAACCGTTGTTTGGCTGAAACCCAAGGCCCCTTGGGTTAAGCTAAACACTGATGGCGCTTTCGATAGACATACCGGAGCTGCTGGAGGAGGAGGCCTGATTAGGGATCATGGTGGGGCACTCATCTCTGCCTTCCATAGGCCACTCCGGGCCTCCTCGAGTTATGATGCAGAGATTCAGGCGCTCCAGATTGGTCTTGAGATTGCTGCCTCGATCTCCTCACATGTCTGGATTGAGATGGATGCTGCGGCTGTCATCACACTTTTGACATCTGGCCATCAGGGCTCATGGCAGATCCAACATCCTCTATCAGAGACACCCTCCGCTCGATCCATTACCAGGTCTCTCACATATTCCGGGAGGGGAATCGGCCCGCTGATTTCCTAGCTAGCACGGGGGCATCTTTACCCCAGAGACGCACCCTTCTTCCTGAGGACATTCCCCTCCGGCTTCGGACGCTCATTCGGATGGACCAGTTAGAGTACCTATCCTTCAGATTCGGTCGACCGCCACCACCTGCCCCTGACTAGATTTGACATTTTGGACCCCATGCCAGAGCTCTCTGACCAGGACGACCTTTTATGAGGTTTTGAGTTTAGATCTACTTCGGATATTTTTGTGATCTTTGTATTTTTATTTTTTCTTTCCTTTCCTTTCTTTTCTTTCCTGTTGTTGATGTTGCTCTATGTATTTTCGACTTGGATGTAGACATTGGACTTTTTTAACCCTTTCTGGGCCTTTATATTCACAGGTCGGGGGTATAGCCTCAACCCCCCATCCCAATCTGGGATGTTTATAAAAAAAAAAAATAACAACCAAACAATGATCAAGCAAGCAATAAAATGGCACAAGATTTTTAGCATGGAAAAATCTCAAATTGGGTAAAAACCATCAGACCCGGAGGCCGCTTAAATCATCCACTATACTATTCCGATAATGGCTACAACCAAAAACCTCTCTAGTTCACCAAACTAGAGGCAAACAACAATACTCAAGATCACAACACAAGATCTTGGCAAACCACAAGAAACAATTCAACAAAACACCACAAATATCCCCTTCACGTCACCCACAAAAAGACAGCCCAAATGCTCTCAAAATTCGATCTCCACCGTTCAAAACGAATAGTAAGAAGTCATGAACCTGCTGTCAAAATTTGGTGACGATCCAACGATGCAATCGCCGGGAAACGGCGATTTTCTAGGCCTGTGCAGTGCAGGTGCGAGAATGTGAAGGGAATTTGGTTGAACTTGTTTTCTATTCTCTCTTGAATCTTGTCTGCGCACACACAAGGTTTTGAAGCAGCTTTTTTTTTTTTTTTTATTATTATTTTTCTTTCATAAAAGAAAATGGGACTTTAACCTTTATTTAGTCCAAGCCCACCATAATTACGCCGAACTCAACAGTACGATATTAAAATATTAAAAATGAGTCATTTGTCAAAAAGTCATAAAAAATTATTAAATTATAAAGCATCAAAATATTTAAAATATATATTATAAATTACTCCCTCATATTTTTTTAAATGTCATTCTAGTTTTATCAACTATTTGTCAAATAAATGTCGTTTTGGATCTTTTGTACATATTTTTCCATTATTACCTTCATTTAGCTAATAAATAGATTACGTCTTTTCATATTTACTATTCACTTTTTTTCAAAATATTAATCTCCATCTTCATTAAATAAAATTATTATTGACAAAAAAAATATTCTTAATTAACGTGTAACTTCACACATATATTAGAGCATCCGCATCGCCCCATTTTTTCTTGTCATTTAAACGGAAGAAGGGGCGTTAATGGATTGTGGGGCGTTCATTAAATGCGGGCCCCTCCTCCGCCGTTCAGACTCTTGAACGCCATTCACTTCTTTTTTTTTTTTTT
>CACSLK010027752.1:16209552-16220759 GCA_902706635.1 Striga hermonthica | reverse complement strand
AATAGATGTTATCATATCTTATAATATCTTATAATATCTTTGTGAATATTTGATAGAGTGTAATTAGCCTTGTAATTAGGTAATTTCCTTTTTGGTCTTGTATCTTGTAGGGATTTATATCTCCTCTCTTTGATCAATACGAACAGATTAGTTCTCCCAAAATCTCTTTGTCAGATGTCATGTAAATTTATCTTCCACCATTAATAATCATTAATTTGCTGTATTTTTTTCAGTATTATCTGCTGTGGGAGGAATCAAGCAGGTCAAATCTTCCATAACCCAAGGTATAATTATTTATAATTCCAAAACTTAATTCATTATGTTGGTATTTTAATTAACTAATAAAAAATAAAATTATATAACTCTGACACAACATAATATAATGACAGCCAAATACAGCTCACCATTTGCATAACTAGACCAAATTTAATTATCAGACTATTTACAACTTTGCCCCTAACAAAGTGGTGTAGATTAGATTATTATTATTATTATTATTATTACTATTATCATTATTATTATTATTATTATTATTATTTAAATATTTAGTGGTTTGGTGGACAAGATAGTTTTTAGGATTTTGGGTGTCTTATTTAAAGATCCCTCTTCTTTGTTATTCAGTGGTTGAGTTTGAATGAATAGAAGATATTGTTGAGTTTTACGTGTTTTACGAGAGAGTATCTCGTTTACTCGTGTATCCTTCCCACTCATACGCTTCCGTACATCAGTTGGTATCAGAGCTCAGTACGATTCGCGATGTAGTCGGGACGACAAGATGCCGCAAACAAACAACGTGATGCAACCTTCAACGATCGGTTTCAACAGATTGACTATCAATTTCAAGAGTTGGACGTGCGTTTCACGGATTGGTTTGCCGATCTTTTGACGGGGATCGAGGATTTGCATTTGACGCTTAATAACGTGGTAGTTTCAGAATTCCTAACGAACTGCGATGGGGCTGTGGGCCGTGGCTTTCGCGGGAGAGACAGAGGCGGTTGTGGGGGACGCAACCATGTCGGGGCGCCCCGACAGTGGTCCCTGCCACCTCTGAACGGCTTCGTGGACGGCGACGATCAATGCGACGACATGGGCTAAATTTTATTTTTAGTCCACTATGTTGGTCATTTTCCGGAAAAGATCCATCATATAGGGTGTCATCAATAATGGTCCACTAAATTGACACTTTTAATCAAAACTCGTATAATTGCCAACATAGTGTACTAAAAGTGATTACCATTTTTAGTACACTATGTTGGCTATTATACGAGTTTTGATTAAAAGTGGCAACTTAGTGAACCATTATTGATGACACCTTATATGATTGACCTTTTTTCGAAAAATGGCCAACATAATGGACTATTTTTGAAATTTTGCCCAGCGACATGGGCTGGAGCGAGGAGGTAGCCTTCGCTGGCGGATATCGTGTCCGACGGGATTGGAGACTTGTTCGCGAATATGGTCATTGGGAGGGCCGGTTTCGCGTCGACATCCCTGAATTCGACGGAGAGGAAGTTGACGGGCCATTGTATGACGGTCCGTCAATCTTTGATGAAGAGCCTCCGGTGACGAGGAAAAATTTTTGCGGGGACCTGAAAATCGATGAGAATGCAGAAATTCGTAGTGGATTGGTGTCAATTGATGTTTATTCAAATATTGATATATCAATTGCTTATGATTCATGTGGTATGTTGTATCACGTTTTTTGTGTGGAATTTGATCCTGAAGGTAGATGTGCTGGCTCTTGGTTGTGCCCAAGAGTCTTGGTATCTGTTGTTGTCAATTTTGTTGATGATGATGGTGAGACGACTGTAGTCGTATCCCTATATGATGAAAATTAAGAGAGTGTTGCATTGGTTGGTCGACGTTCAACCTTCGTGTTTGATCGGGGAAACCGACGGGGTTCCCTACTATGGATTCGACCTGAGCACATCGGCTTCGAGGGCGAAGCCTTCCGAACCGGGGAAGAATGGTGTAGACTAGATTATTATTATTATTATTATTATTATTATTATTATTATTTTTTATTTTTTATTTATTATTATTATTATTATTATTATTATTATTATTATTATTATTATTATATTTAGTGGCTTGGTGGACAAGATAGTTTTTAGGGTTTTGGGTGTCTTATTTAAAGACCCATCTTCTTTGTTATTCAGTGGTTGAGTTTGAATGAATAAAAGATATTGTTAGAGTTTTACGTGTTTTACGAGAGAGTATCTCGTTTACTCGTGTATCTCACTCGTACGCTTCCCTACATCACAAAGTGATTAAATACACTAAGCAAATTAATAAAAAATAGTTTGTTATGTATCCTTATTTACCAGTATGAGCTTGTGTATTTCTGTATCCTTAAAAACAGATGAGGTGGTGTGGATATCAGTTGGGATCCTAATACTCCTTTTCATAGTCCAAAGATTTGGGACAGACAAAGTTGGCTACACTTTTGCTCCCATAATATGTGTCTGGTTCTCTTTCAATGCTGCAATTGGTGTCTACAATTTCTTCAAATATGACCCTTCTGTGGTCAAAGCTATAAACCCCAAATACATTGTGGATTATTTCAAAAGGAACAAAGATCAAGCTTGGATTTCCCTTGGTGGTGTTGTTCTTGCTATTACAGGTCCTCATTCATTTTTTCACATTACTATATATATGATGGTCTTAAGTTTTTATTTTTTCTTAAAGAGCTTAAATTCATTCGGATCGCCTGTTTGTTTTGCATTGTAGGAACCGAGGCGTTATTTGCCGATGTTGGACACTTTACGGTACGGTCCATACAAATAAGCATGTGCAGCGTGACTTACCCGGCACTTGTACTGGTGTACACCGGGCAAGCCTCGTTTCTCCGTGAGAACAACAGTTTAGTTTCCGAAACATTTTACCAGTCCATCCCAGGTATGCTTGTTGATTTCCACTGAGTTTCTCTGTTTTTTCTATGTGTTTTAAGCTCGAAAAATCATAACAAAATGAGAAAAAAACAGGTCCATTTTACTGGTCGATGTTTGTAGCGGCCGTGTTGGCGTCAATCATCGCGAGTCAAGCCATGATCTCCGCCACGTTTTCCATAATTCAACAATCCCTTTCGCTCGGGTGCTTCCCGCGCGTCAAAATCGTGCACACGTCTAAGAAGTATCCGGGGCAAGTTTACATTCCAGAAATCAATTACCTATTGATGATAGCTTGCGTCTTCGTAACCATTGGGTTTAAGACCACTACTGAGATCGGCAATGCCTACGGTATATTTATTTATACAATAAGTTTGTCTTTTTTTTCTTAATTTCACATATTGTTGTCACTATTGTTTCCATACGGATTGTGTGCCTTTACAGGGACTGCTGTCGTGTTCGTGATGGCGCTTACATCGGCATTTTTAGTCCTAATCATGATTATGATTTGGAAAACTCACATCCTTCTTGTGATTGCGTACATTTTGATAATCGGCTTGGTTGAGTTGGTTTACTTGAGTTCGGTTCTCTACAAGTTTGATCAAGGTAGTTATCTACCACTCGCGTTTGCCCTCTTCTTGATGACCATCATGTTCGTGTGGAACTATGTCTACCGAAAGAAGTACCATTTTGAGCTAGACCACAAGCTATCACGCGAGGAGGTAAAAGGAATTATCGAGGACATGGATTCCCATAGGCTCCCGGGCCTAGCAATCTTCTACTCGGAGCTCGTTCACGGAATCCCTCCGATTTTCAAGCACTATGTGTCGAACGTACCCGCCCTCCACTCGGTTTTGGTCTTCGTGTCCTTCAAGTCGTTGCCGATTAGTCGAGTTCCGGTCGAGGAAAGGTTCCTTTTCCGGAGGGTTCAACCTAAGGAGCTTCAAGTGTTCCGTTGTGTTGTGCGTTACGGGTACAAGGATGTGAGGAATGAGGAAGAGCCCTTTGAGAGATTGTTGTTTGAGAGACTAAAGGAGTTCATTAGGGAGGATTGTTGGCAAAATGTAAGGTCAATTGAACACAGTGATGGAGATGGGGAGTTATCTAGTGAGGGGGCGGTGCATGGTGAGGAAGGGGGTGATGTGGCAAGACAAATCGAGGACTTGGATAGGGCGTGGAGGTTCGCGGTGGTGCATATGGTGGGGGAGCACGAGGTGGTGGCGGCGGAAGGAGCGAATATTGGGAAGAGGGTTTTGATAGATTATGCCTACAATTTCTTGAAGAAGAACTTGAGGCAGAGCAATAGGGTGTTTGATATTCCTCAGAAGAAGATGCTTAAAGTTGGAATGACATATGAACTTTGATGAATGTGATTTTAGCAAGAGTATGTTTTAGAGATTGTAATTTCTCTTTTCCTCTTTTGTTTTTCATAATCTTAAACTGCAGTATATATGTGAAGAAATACATACATTGTTGGTGTGTAAGTTGTATGGGATTCCTATTCCTATCTATAAATAAATTACAAAGTTCTATATGATTTGGAGGTTTAATGTCTTATGTTACACAGATAGATTGAGCTGAGTTCATAAAAAATGATGTATAGATGTATAACTTATTGACTTTGGAGATTAGTATAATTTTTTAATTTTTTTTTTCAAAATAAAATATATATAATTTATATTTTAATCATTTTATAAATTACCTTCATTCAAATTTTAAAATATAAGTTTAAGATAAATAATATAAATATAGATAAATCTAATTTTACATATTAATCACTACGTAGTTGTCATTTTATAAGTATAAACATAAATCTATTTTTATTATTTTGAATCTAGATGATAAAAGTGTTAGCTCATTTTTGAGACACTCGAGACATCGCGGCGTCTTCCGCGAGTGCGCGGGCAGCATGCGGGCGTGCAGGCGTCGGGGTCGCGCACTCTCGACCTCGCCAGGCTTTTTGCGAGTGCGCGAGTTGTGTTGGGCGCTGGACTGCGCAACTCTCGACGTTGCAGCCATTTCTGCGAGCGCGCGAGTTGTAGGCGGCACGGGGAGCACGGGCGCGCGTGGGCAGGTCGAGGCACGTCCGGGCTTGACTAAGGACTCGACATACTCAACCGAAAATGGTTTGTATGAATGGCTGGAAACTTCTCAGAATTCTTGGGAACTTCGCTCGATTCTCCTCATTCATCCTCCGAATAATCTGAAATTTCATCACAAAGCACGAAATAGTACGCCGAAAATATAAAATAAAACAAAAGACACAAAAACACACGGAAAACGATAAAATGGACCGCTCGACACTAAAACAAACCGAAAACCGACTCGATAACACACATAAACACATAAAAATAAGCATAAAAATACAACAAACAATTCCCCCACACTTAGCTTTTTGCTTGTCCGCAAGCAAACAAAATAACAAATAGCTCGAAAACATATACCGAATGGTCCAAAAAGTTAACAATCATGCGAATATGAAACTCTCATTATCCTCCGGTAATCATAGAACCAAACTCGAATTCGGAAACATGTTCCCCACAAAATGAATTCATACAAAACAAAAACCCGTCCCAAGTCATCATACACATGATTTACTCAATTATATGCCCCCTTCCAACATATAAACGTGCAAAAAGCTAAATGAGATCTAATCGATATAAAAGAATATAAACGAGACCATAAGTCAACTCCCTTTCTTATTATATAACACTTTTTTTTTATATATATGAGTCAACTTTTTCCGAATAAGAGCAGTCGGGACGATTATTACTTAGGTTTTTCCTCGGGGTTTGTCCCCGAGTCTCCTAAGCCGGTTTTTCGTACTCATTGGTTCGATTTGCCTAGAAGACCAACCGAACCAAGTGGAATCTAATCCTTCCAACTCCCACGAGCTCATTTTTGTGAGTTTCTTTTTCCAAACGAGGTTTCCGGATTATCTAGGTTTATGATAAGTCGAAAAACATGCTCGCTTTAATCGTTTAATTTTGTAATAGTGCACGTTTATTTACACGCATTTATATGATTTTTGACTTATTTAATATTATGGTCGATTGTGGTGCCTTGATGAATTTCTTGAGTGTTTTCAGAGTTTTGGGATTATTCTTAGCAAGTGACGATGTTGAATGCAAGACGTGAGCTCGACAAATTTTGATGTAATACTGGGGTACTCAGTACTTCGTTCCAGCCCCCAGTACTCCTGCTGCAATTAATTAATTTGGGGTTGAAGTTATTTGAGAAAATTACTCCTCTCACGACTGATTTACTAAATAATATTAATATTACGTTATGGACATCTTTTCATCACAAGTACGAACTATATATTTAATTAATGAAAGGTGTAAATAAGGACGGTTTTTTTTTTTTCGTTCTCTGCACCAATTTTTAAAAGTTAAACCACCCACTACACACAATTAATGGTGGTTATTTTAGTGCATGACAATCGGGAGAGTGATATTCTTTCTCCTTCAACACACATCACTAAATCAATAAAATAATATTGCTTTTCTCTTCTAACACACTCGGCTGCCATGTGACATCTTCACAACAAGCATTGAAAGAACTTATCTTTCCTAAACACAAAAGAAAACCACTAGACTCCATAAATTTTCAATGACCAAGAGAAGAAAAAATTAGGCCAAATCCGTCAACAGTGAAGATGAAACACGATTAACACGCTCCTGATCTCGTTGAACATCTCAATTTCAAGCATTCAAACGTAAGGTCATTTGAAAGAAACTCCAATTTCAAAAAAATTCTAGATCCGAGAGGTTTCAAGAAACCGACTCCCACGATGGCCAAAGTTACCTCTCTCTCTCTCTCTCTCTCTCTCTCTCTCTCTCTCATCTTTTTTTTTTAGAAATTATCTTTCAATTTTGGATATATTGAGGTCCAACTCGGCGTGACTATGAGCGGTGGCGCAACGCACGAGGCCCCGACTGACAAAGGCTCTCGAAGGTTGATGCTCGCCTGACATGAGTGCACGGTTGAAACCGTACGGTTGTCGGAAACTTGGCCATCAACAGCGCCTGTGGAAGTTTATGTATTTTTTTAGTTAATTTTATTTGCATATGTCATATTTTTGTAGAATCTCATATTTTTATTAATGTAAACGTGTATTATATTTGTCTCGTTTCAAAATTGTTTATATGTTATTTATCTTATGTATAACTACATTAGATTTGGATTTTGCAATCATTCTGAATTGTGTATTATGTTTTATCCCCTTTTTAGAATTGTTTATATGTTGTTTATCTTATGTATAAATACACAGTTAATATTAGAGAACTGTCATATCATGTTTATATCATGTATATATACAGTATATGTGAACTTATATTTGGTGGTTATTGGGCAGCATATTTAGCGATTAAACTCCAACTCATGTAATGTAAAAACAAAGAAACAAAACCAAACATAAACACACAAAAAAGGCATTTGATGGTTTCAATAAAAAACGTCTACTTTGGGAGCAATATTTGATCAGTTACGATCGTTTTTTTTTTTTTGTTTACTAATCGAAAATCCTCCGATCTACAATCCAAAACAAAAAATGGGTATGTATATGGTAAGTATCAAATTTGGAAATTTGTAAAATCTCCTACACAATATGGTAAGTATCACATTTGGAAATGTTGTTTTTCTATAAAAGCTTTAAAAAATAAAAGAAAATAAAAGAAAAAAATGAAAAGTTCTTTTGAATGCGGGAGTATCGGATACATTAATTGAGGGCATAAGTTTGGACAAGTAATTAATATCGTAAATTTGTTAATACTTATCCACAGAATTATACATTTGATAAGAGATTCACGGTATCGTAATTTTAATAATAAGTCTGATACATAATATATGTGTGTAAATTTCCCAAGTTATTTAAGTGGAAGAATGGGCTAAGTGGACTTATATTTGGCCTGAAGACTTAAAGAAAGAGGGTCCACTTATTTTCATTGAAGAGAGAAACGTGACCTGGAGGATAGATATTAGATTTTTACTTGAAGAAAAAAAAAAAGACTTTTGTCCACACTTTTTGGCGGCGGGGACTTGAACAGAGGAAAAGAAAAAGGAGAAAACGGTTGCTAGGAAGAGGGCAGCAGAGAGCCTTGGAGAATTAGAGAAGAATTTCTTAATATCTTTTCTTTCTCTTTTCTTGTGTAATTAATTCTATGAATATGTTTTTCAATATTATGCGTAGTGAGTAGTTCTTTTATTCTAGTTCTGGGGAAGTTGAATCCTAAGACTCGACGAATGTTTGATTAATTCTCTTGGTTGATAATTTCAATATCTTTTGGGATTGTTTGTGTTATTTTGAATAAGTAACCCTGATTTGTTGAGTCTTGTTTAGCTTGATCACCTAGGCTAGGCTTTTCATATCTACTGCTAGATTCATACTGTCAATCCGTAATTGTTGTTGTGTTTAATCAATTAGAGGCTACCGGAAGATGGTAACTACCGGGGATAACACGGCCTAATAAAGTGAATGAAAATTTCGCTAATTAGTCTAGCCTATTTTTCTAAATCGTAAAGCGGCTAATTGAATTAAATTTAGGAAGCGCTTCCTAGACTGTTCAAGATGTCTGATTTAATCGTAGAGCGTCTCGCGGTTAGATTAAAAATAAGGAAAAAATTGGGTAACAACCCGTGGCGTTACCTAGGGCTAGTAATTCCATAGATGGCGAGATTTGATACCAGAATTAATTAGACGAGTCGGTCGAGGGTGTAGACGGAACCATGAATTAGAAGTTTTCCTATAATTTTATAAACTATCCTCTTTTGCTGCATTTGATTTTATTTTGTTATTCTTAATTTCGTAGTTAATTGTCTCACATCAAAACCCCCTCTTTTATCGCTTTTATTAATTTCAATTAAAGAAAGTAATTACAATTAAAATTCACACTCCCTTGGGTTCGACCCTTACTCACTGCTACTACTAGTTGGTAGAAGTCGGTTAAGGATTTTATAAATATTAATTTTGCTGCGTTGCGACGTGCGGTCAGTTTAACCTCGAGGGGTTTCCCCGAGTTCCCTAGACTGGTTTCCCGGGCCCATTATCCCATTCTACGAGGTGGCTCGGGATAAGAGGAGCCTAATCCGTACTTCCTTGCGAGCTCAAATTATTCTTCATTTTTTTTAGGGAGTGGAACAAAATGATACTTCAACAATATAATAACATCAACACATTTCGATCTAGATGCACCACAAACAAATAGCACAACACGTTTTCAACAATAAACGAGCATGAAGTAAGCATATCTCAAGTTCACCAATCGAGAATAATAAGGGACAAAACAATTCCGTGAATTCACATGCGGGTTCCACGTTAACAAATAATCGCTTAATTCTATGATACCGTCCAATTCATCAAGTACATAAAGCACGAAAACTAACAATATGCCAATCGATATCCTCAACTCACCACTTAGCTATCTCGACTCTCGAACAAACATTGAGCATCATGCGGAAGAGGTGACACAAACACACAAAAACTCAAACAAAACCGGTCCAAGACACGACAAAAACGAAAAATAAAGCCCCAAAAACGAAATAAATATCACCTAAACATGCATAATCACGAAAATCCATCCCCACACTTAAAACAAAGCAATGTCCTCAATGCTTGACCAAAAAGCATAGGAGAAAACACATAATCATGTAAGTTCATGCGATGAAAATGAAAACGAGATGCAATAATCAAAGAAACGATAAGAAAACACATATAAAGACACACAAGAAACAACGAAAGAAAAAGAAAATAAGAAAAGAAAATGCACCACCGTGTGTCCAACAATGGTCGTCCGGAGGGAATATAGGAAATCATCCGAAAGCCATCGAGCTAAAAATGAAGCCATCCGAACAGTTGGACGTGGAACACAAGAAACAATAAATGCCCTACGTATGTGTCTCGGAGAGATGAGAACCATGCATGCATAAACTCGACGTAGACACACGTCCACTTGAAAGCTCAAAATATCGGGCCTCAAGGTCCTCCACGATGCTCGCCATGGCATGACACAACCAACTCCTTTGTGATTCAACGCAATAATCGATTACCGGCGCTTGCCGTAAGTAGGAACCTACAAACTAAAAAAATCCGGCAGAAACACAAAAATTGGCACACCCGACAAGACGTGCCTATCACACAAATCTAACTTCAATAACCCAAAACGACTATTCTGGCAAGAGTAGGGATCCAAGCACAACGAAAATAATGAAAATACGGTGAAAGATCAAGCTATGGTACCTTGGAAATATCAAAAAAATGGTTGCCGAAGTTCGTAAATAGAGAAATATAAGAAAGTGGGAACTCCGGTCGCTGGAAAAAGTACCAATCAAAAGAAATCAATGGTATAAGACAAGAAAAGCTCAAAAATACTAACGGGGAGCTCAGTGGGTTCTCAATCGTTGGAAAAAATGGTTGACAGAAAAGTT
Organism: Striga hermonthica; assembly: GCA_902706635.1. Lineage (NCBI taxonomy): Eukaryota > Viridiplantae > Streptophyta > Magnoliopsida > Lamiales > Orobanchaceae > Striga > Striga hermonthica. The sequence continues at coordinate 16,210,446 of CACSLK010027752.1, read as the reverse complement.
CGCCGGATCCGGCAACGGTGGCCGGAAAAAGGTGCGCCTCGGCGAGAGTAGTCTGAATGTGCCTTTGGATTTTGGTGGGTCCAAGTGAGTTGCCGACAATTTGTATTTGAAGGTTGAAGTGATTTGTAGATCTACGAGCTTACGTTGGAAAATCGGAAGCCTTCTCACCGAAATTTTTCATTGAGTCTTGGATATGTTGTTGGTGTCGACGAGAGCTTCGCGTTGATATATAATTCACTATGATCGGAGCAAGTTGGTCAGAGAAGGTGGCAGTGGGCGGCGGCGAGCGGTGGACGGAAATATGGGGAAGAAGGAGTTGCGGGCTCGGTCTGGGCCGTGGGCGGGCTGGCTGCTGTGGTGCGGGCTGGGCACACGCGGGCTTGGTTAGGCGTCGGGCGAGGCTGGGCTGCGGGATGGGCCCGCAAGCGTGCCGCACGGAATATAGGCTGCTAGAGTTTGGGGGGTCGAGGCTTGCGAGGTCGTGGAGGTTTCCGCATGGACGCGAGCTCTGCCCTCGCCTCGTGAGGAGTTACGCCCGCGCAGACTATGGACAGCAGGGGCTAAGGCGCGAGGTCGCGAATGCACCGGCGAGCACGCGAGTGCGGACCGAGCCTCTCGAAACTTTTCGCGCGCGAAATTGTGCTGCCTGGAGTTTGGGCGATTGCTGGCGCGCGAGCTCGCGGAAGTGCACGCAGGGTCGCAAGTTGTGGGCGTGGGGCGTAGAAATGAGCGCGAGTGCGCGAGTGAACGGTGCGAGGTCGCTGGGTGCGCCGCGAGGGTGCGAGCTGGGGCGCGGCTTCTCAAACACTTAGCCGTATTTTGCTTGTTTTTCATTTGAAACTCAATTTATCCTTAGAATTCAAATCACACTCGACTTCACTTTTTTTTTTTTTT
>CACSLK010027752.1:16197132-16209532 GCA_902706635.1 Striga hermonthica | reverse complement strand
ATATATAAGAGGATAAGAAAAGAAAGGAACAAAAGAGAAAAGGAAAAAGAAAAGAACAAGGAAAACAAAAACGTGGGTTGCCTCCCACGAAGTGCTCGGTTTAAAGTCGTGAGCTCGACTTTTCCGTCAATTCATAGTCAACCGGGCACGGCTTAACGAGCTCCTCCAACTTCATTCTTTAGCTCGTTAAAAAACACATTCGCCCACTTACTTCTCGGGGACACCGGGGTTTCTTCCTCCATTCATCCCCTCTCTCAAATTTCATCCCTTTTTCGTGAACTTCAAAACCCCGAACTCGCACAATCTATCAAACTCGATAGGCTACCTCCCGGCTTGGTCTCTCCACACTTAGATTTATGCTTTGCCTCTTTCCTACCCAACTTCACCTTGCCACCTTCGCCAACATCATTTTTCAACTTCTCAAATTTCACTCCAACTCCAACATTCTCATCTACACCCGACTTCACTACCTTCACCTACTCCCCAACACGATTACAATAAGAAAATTTAGAATGAAGGTCGGGATGTACCTCTTTGTCGATATTCTCTACGAACGAGCATTGGCCAACTTTGGGTGGAGCTTCCCGGGCATTGTTCATCGTGAAAGTAGCCGTCTCTCCATGAGCCGAAAGAGTGACTCGTCCATCATTGATGTCGACAATAGTGTTGGTACTCTCCATGAAGGGTCGCCCAAGCAAAATCATGTGCTCCTTCCCAGTGTTCGGGACATCTCCAACATCAAGGACAATAAAATCAACCGCACAACAATGGAACCAACTTTGACCAACACATTCTCAATAATACCTTTCGGCTCCCTCAAGGTACGGTCCGCTAATTGGAGGCTCATTTGAGTCGGCTTAAGCCCTTGCAAACCCAATTGTTTATAAATAGAATAGGGCATGAGGTTTATACCGGCCCCCAAGTCCAGCATCCCGGTCGTCGTTTTTCCATTTCCAAACGTGATCTTCATGACAAAGGCTCTCGGGTCACACTCTTTCCGAGGTATGGTAGTAGAGGCTACCTCGGAAATCATGACTTTTTCATTATCCCCGAATCTCCTCTTTTTCGAAGCTAGATCCTTGAAAAATTGAACATATGCCGGAACGTTTTTTGTAACGTCTAGTAATAGGAGATTCACATTTATCTCCGAGAGCATGTCGAAAAGATCCTTGAATTGACACTCCTTCTTTGTATCTTGCAAACGGCTCGGGAAAGGGACCGGTGGTCGGTAGGGTATGGTAGTCTTGTGCAAAGCCTCACGGGCATCCTTCTTTGGGTTCTCATTCTCGATTCTCTCATAAACAACGGCTTTTTCTTTTGAAACCTCAACCTCTTCACTCGGTTCATCATCACCCTCCTCAACTATCTCCTCAACCTCGCTTTCCTTGGGCATCTCCACATGATTATCGATTTTCTTACCACTCCTCAACAACGTGATGGCATTGACGTGCTCGGGTTGGCTTGGAACTTGCCTTTCATCTTGCCTCTTTGAATCTCGTCAATAAAAGTCCCGAGTTTTCCCCATTTGAGTCTCGAGGCATTTGATAGAGGCTTGAATTGAGAGCACTCATTTGACGGTGTCGTGAAACGTAGAGACGGTAGAGGCCAACGACTGAAAACACTTCTCTAGGCTTTCGATTCGAGCATCCGAAGACTCTCCGCTAGCATTTCTCTCGGGCTCCAGTGGAGGTGGCATTGGTTGTCTAGGGATAAATCCTCCACGCCCTTGTTGAAAACCTTGAAATTCCGGCCTCGATTGGTAGCCTTGGAACTCGATCCTCAGTTGGAATGGTCGGTTTTGAGGGGATGCATATGCTTGGGGTTGGTTGTAAGGTTGAAGTGGTGCCGGTTGGGTTGCGTACCCCGTTTTCAGGTCCCTCCATGAGAAGTTAGGGTGGTTTCGCCACCCAGGATTGTAGGTGTTCGACTATGGATTGTTTTGGACCCATGGGGCGTACCCTTGGATAGCATTGATGTCGTAGGGGACTCCTTCAAGATTTGGATCGTAGGCCGACCCCATATAACGTGGACACTTGTGGACTTCATGCCCCGTCTCGCCACAACAACCGCACACCTCGGCCATCACAATTTGAGTTGACTTCACATCTCTTAACCGAAGTTTTTTAAGTTCCTCCTCCAATGAGACTAGCTTGGCAATCACGGTATCGTTCAAAGACCCGGTTGATGGTGTAGCCTCATTCACGGGGGTCCTCTTGCGAATGCTTTTCCTTTGAGAATTCTCACTCAACATCCCGTAGAGCTCATAGATCTCCTCCGCCGTGTGGCTCCCGATGTCTCCTCCGGCCGCATTATCAACCATGTATTGAAGGGTTTGATGGAGATCATCGTAGAAGAATTTATTTAGTACCCCAAAGAAAAAGTGGTGATGTGGGCATTGAAGTTGGTACCCCTTGAATCTCTCCCATGCCTTGTGGAAGGTTTTCCCAACGCTTTGGCTAAAGCTAAGAATTTGGGTTCGGAGGTCGGTAGTCTTTTGGTACGAATAGTACTTTCCCATGAACTTCTTGTAAACAGCTTCCCATGTGATGAGCGAATTCAGAAGCAATGTCATGAACCAAGTCTTTGCTTGATCCTTCAATGTGTAAGGAAAACACCTCATTCGGAGTTGGTTCTTGGGTAGTCCTTGGATGGGAAATGTGTTGACGGTTGCATAGAATTCTCGGATGAAGTTGAGAGCATCCTCTTGGGCGAGGCCGTAGAATGAGGGAAGTTGGTTTAGGTGGATGGTATTGAGGTCGTAGTATTGGGCCGCCTCCCCGAGCACGAGACATGTAGTGTTGTCTCCAATGATAAGTCGTGCAAAATATCTCATGTTCGGGGGAGGTGGTTGTGGCAATTGCTCTCATTGTCCCGCCATTGGTTCGGTTTCGGGTTGCGGTTGTGGTTCTTCAATATTAAGCTCAACGAATAGATCGGATGGTTGTGTCTTCTCTACGGGTGCACGTCTTCATCTACCTCACATAAACACAAACAACAACTATACCCGTGAACACACCAATGTGAAACAAGGTAAAGTCAAGGTCAACAAACACAAACTACCTAGAAAACCAAGAGAAAAAAAGAGAAACGCGAAAATTAAGCAAAACTCACAAAAAACAAGAGAAACATAGGAAAAAGAAACAATCAAATAGCAATTTAAGCGTCCTACTTGCCTTCCTCGGAAACGGCGCCATTTATTTAGCAAGTTTTGCGGTGGGTAAAGGATAACCAAGTTACCTAACACGGGTCATTCTCAAAAGGAAGGCGCTTCGGATTTTTATCTACTAATCGATTGTTCATATCACAAAAAGAGAAAATAAAGCCTAAACATTCTAATCAATTGGTTTGGAATCGGATTATCACTAAACGAGCAAGCAATTACGAACAATAGCAAATAACGAGCAAGTAACGAAATCGACTTATTGGAGTCTCATGCCATCACCGGAAAGAAAAGGAGAAACAAACACCAAAGGGAAAAATGCAAGCTTTAAGTACTAGGTAATTAAATCCAAACCTTCTAACACTACGTGATTAAGCCCTAATCAGGTCTCAACCCTTAAACGAGATCGACAAACAATTAATCCCTATAACTACTCAAGCAAAGCAATAAAGGAAATCAAGTCCAAACTTTGCCTCCATCATCAACCAAACTCAAATTTACTCTAATAAACATTATAAGTAAAAACGAGGCAAAAATCAAAGTAAAGAGCTTTAAAACTAAATACCCATTCTTTATTGCGTAGACGATGAAAAACAAAGTCAAAAGTTCAAAACTTAAAAGAAACAAAAGTCACCGAAAAACCTCCCGAAAAATGACATAATCTTCTTAGTCCTATAGAGCAAACATAAAACTTAAGCTAAGAACCAAAAAAGGAAAAGTGTAATAATTAGCTAGATAATCCCAAAATGCAAAGGCTCAAAAGTATTTATAGTTCCACTCAAAACACACACTAGAAAAATGCAGATTAAATGAGACACTCTCGATGTCTCCATGAAATCCGCAAGCTCGCAGGCAGTGATAAGCACAGGTGCGCACGGGCGCGCGCGTGGATGGACGGGCGCGGGTCGTGCAGTTGTAACACTCTTAATAGCGCAGGGAATTCCGCATGCTCGGGCAGCAGGCGCTGGCGCGGCTTTGAGGCACTCTCGACATCACGGCGTCTTCCGCGAGTGCGCGGGCAGCATGCTGGCGTGCGGGCGTCGAGGTCGTGCACTCTCGACCTCATCAGGCTTTCCGCAAGCGCGCGAGTTGTGCTGGGCGCTGGACTGTGCCACTCTCGACGTCGCAACCATTTCTACGTGCGCACGAGTTGTAGGCGGCATGGGGCGCACGGGCGCGCGTGTGCAGGTCGAGGCACGTCCGAGCTTGACTAAGGACTCGACATACTCGACCGAAAATGGTTCGTACAAATGGCTCGAAACTTCTCGGAATTCTTGGGAACTTCACTCGACTCTCCTCATTCATCCTTTGAATAATCTGAAATTTCATCACAAAGCACGAAAAAGTACGCCGAAAATATAAATAAAACAAAAGACAAAAAAACACACGGAAAATGGTGTAAAGAACCCTTGTTTTTTTGTAATTTTTTATGAATTTTTTATATTTTTTTGGTAATTTTGTAATAAGCTTGAGAGTAGCAGAAATGGAGGAATTTTAGAGAGAGAAAATGAGATGGGAGGGATAGAGACGAGAGAGAAAGAGAATATTTTTGTTGTAACTGCTTGAAAAATTCATAGCACATGCTTGTTCCAAATATATAGTCCTGCACATGGGAATTACACTCAACTAGATAATTACTTAAAAGTAAAGGTAAATAAGATAAAAGATAAATCTAAAGATAAATGGATAATAGGCTTCAACATCTTCAAACCCAAATTGGGCCTTCAGTAACTTGGCTCGTTCGTTAATCACGCACGCTCATCATGGACCCATCTCGCAGCGGATCATCTTCGCGGCCCATCTTCTGAAACGGCCCGATGACAACTGATGCATCATCTTCTCCTTCTGCTGAATCGGTGCCCTTTTCGAATTAGGGATTTCAATCTCTCCTTCTGAAAACCCGATCCCTAATTCCCAAGCTTCCACCTTTTCAGCATTTCCCGTGACCTTCACCTCAATGCTCTGCATTTCCGTAACATTTCCCCCTTCTTTACCAAACCCTTGTCCCCAAGGGTTGAAATCTGGGAATTTTTTCTGAATAAATTTATCATCTTCCCAAACTGGTTGAACCATCTCTGAGCCATCCCACTGTATAAGGATCTGGCGTACCATCTCCTTACCGCGTTTTACTTCCCGTTGATCCACTGCAGCAAAAGGAGCGATCTTGAAGGTTCCTTCAGAAGTTTGCGCCGGCAATGTTTTCGCAGGTATGACTCCCTCCTTAACCTTTCCTTTTAATAACGATACATGGAATACTGGATGTATCTGTGACCCCTCAGGTAGCTCTAATTTGTAAACAACTTGACCAATCCTCTCCAATATTTTGTAAGGTCCATAATATCTGGTTGATAGTTTAAGGTTTCTTCGGACTTGAACGAAGTTCTGCCTGAAAGGTTGCAGCTTGAGGTAAACCTCATTGCCTACTTCAAATTCCCTCTCTGTTCTGCCTTTGTTTGCATATACTCTCATGCGATTTTGTGCCTGAGAGAGATTTTTCCTTAGCTGTTGTATCATTATCCTCTTGTCTTGTATGTATTTGCTTGCCTCTGGGTTGGGAGACTTGGTGTAGGGTTTGAGTGAGAACATAGAGGGCGAGTACCCGTATAGGGCCTGAAATGGGGTGGTCTTTAGGGCTGAATGATAATTGGTATTGTACCAATATTCCGCGAGAGGCAACCATTTGACCCAATGCTTTGGGGTGGCTTGTGTCATACACCTGAGGTAAGTCTCCATGCATTGATTCAACCTCTCGGTCTGTCCATCAGTTTGTGGATGGTAGGCTGAGGACAAACTTAGTTTTACCCCCAACATTTTGAAAATTTCCCCCCAAAATTGACTAGTGAATATTTTATCTCTGTCTGTCACTATGCTGAGTGGCAACCCATGAAGTTTATAGATTTGGTCTTGGAAAAGAGTAGCTACAGTTTGGGCTGTGTAGGGATGAGTCAGTAGAATGAAATGCCCAAATTTTGTGAGTCTGTCAATGACAACAAGTATGACACTTTTACCCCCGAATTTAGGTAACCCCTCCACAAAATCCATACTTATGTGGGACCATGGATACTCTGGTATGGGTAGAGGTTGAAGCAACCTGGGTAGGGGCTCAAGTCTGGTTTGTTTCTTTTGCATACATCACATTTTTGCACCAGAGATATAACATCAGCCTTCATGTGTGGCCAATAAAAAACACCCTTAAGTCTCATGTAGGTTCCATGTACACCTGAATGCCCACCATAAGGTGAACTGTGCATTTCTTCTAGTATCTGTCTCCTCAATGACTGATCATTTCCAATTGCCACTCTCCCTTTATATTTGATGATGTCTCTGTGAATTTCATAATGGGGTTTGCTGGCTGTCCCCAGGCTTTGAGCTACAATCATTTCTTGAAAGTAAGGATCTTGTAAATAGCTGTCTGTAACCCTCTTTCCAGTTAGGTACCACTGTTGTTATGGCATTCAAGTCATTTGAGGATTCCACCCTAGATAAGGCATCTGCAGCTCTGTTTTCCTTTCCCTTCTTGTAGTGTATTTCATAATCAAGTCCCAAAAGTTTTGTGATCCACTTTTGCTGCACAGGGTTCATAACCTTCTGATCTAACAAGTGCTTAAGTGCCTGTTGATCTGTCTTTATTATAAACTTGTGCCCTTGTAAGTAATGCCTCCACCTTTGAATGGCCATAAGTACAGCCAAGAACTCCTTTTCATAAATAGATAGACACTGGTTCCTTGCACACAAAGCCTTGCTCATATAGGCAATGGGTCTGCCCTTTTGCATTAGTACAGCACCCACCCCCACTCCACTTGCATCAGTCTCAATCTCAAAAGGTAATGTGAAATCAGGTAAAGCTAGCACCGGTGTAGTGGACATAGATTGTTTGAGATGGTGAAAGGCTTCCTCAGCTTCTTGGCTCCACTTAAAGCCATCCTTCCTTAATAAGTTGGTTAGTGGTTTGCTGACCAACCCATAGTTCTTGACAAATTTTCTATAGTACCCTGTCAACCCCAAAAACCCCCTTAGTTTTTTTAGGGTCTTAGGGATTGGCCACTTGACCATGCTCTCAACCTTTGAGGGATCTGTTGAGACCCCTTCTTTTGTGATAATGTAGCCTAGGTACTCCACTTTGGTCTGCCCAAAACTGCATTTGCTTTCCTTGGCATACAACTTGTGCTTCCTTAATAGGATGAGTACCTGTTCCAAATGGTTAAGGTGGTCACTCCAATTCTTGCTGTACACCAAAATGTCATCAAAGAATACCAACACATGTTTCCTCAGGTAGTCACCAAACACCCTATTCATTAAGGATTGAAAAGTGGCTGGTGCATTGCACAACCCAAATGGCATCACCAAAAATTCATATTGCCCCTAGTGTGTGTTGAAAGCTGTCAGGTACCTATGCTCAGGCTTCATTAAGATTTGGAAGTAACCTGACCTCAGATCTACTTTAGAAAAGAACTCAGCCCCATTTAGCTCATCCAATAGCTCATCAATTACAGGTATTGGATACTCATGTTTAATAGTTAAGCCATTCAAATACCTGTAATCTACACAGCGTCTCCAGCCTCCATCCTTCTTTTTTACTAGCAATATTGGGGATGCAAAGGGGCTCTGGCTAGGCTGAATTACCCCAGAGTTTAAGAGTTCCTTGATAATTTTTTCTACTTCAGCCTTTTGGTCATGGAAAACCCTGTAAGGGTACTGGTGCTTTGAGGTGCTTCCTGGTAATAGGTTGATTTGATGTTCCACTTCTCTGACTGGGTGTAACCCAGTGGGTTCCACAAAAATGTCTTTGTATCTCTCTAGGAGTTCAGCCACCTGAGAATTATGAATTTGGTCAGGTTTTGGGGTGGTGATAACATATAATTCCTCAACCTGACTGGATAACTCGGTGTGTATCAATTTGTAGAGTGAGTGGCCAGAAATAAACTGGCACTCTGAGCTTGAAGTCAAGGCCTGCAGCCTCACTTTCTTCCCCTGTAAGGTAACTGTGAATGTCATGTCTTCATAGTCCAGCTCAATAGGTGTGCAGGATTTGAGCCAGTCACCTCCCAATATGAGATCACATCCCTCATTTTTCAGCACTCTTAAAGGATAGGTAAACTTGTTTCCCTGCATGTCCCATGTGAATTCTGTGGCTACATGACTGCTTACTAGCCTTTGTCCATTTGCAACCTTGACCAGTAGTGGTTTGACCTTGTCCAACTTGCACCCTAGTTTGTGAGCTGTTTTTTCTTGGATGAAGCTTAAGGTACTTCCTGAGTCAATCAATATGTGGAGTTTGTGCTTACCAACCTGACCAAATAGCCTCATAGTAGTCACCCCATCCTCTCCTGATAAAGAGTTGAGAGACATTTGTACCTCCTCCATGTCAGGATCCACCTCAGAAAGTGATTCTTCCTCACACACCTTAAGATAGGCTAATTTCTCTTCCTCAGTCATTATCATATAGTTAATCTTGTTCTTACATCTGTGCCCAAATTTAAATTTCTCATCACAATTATAACATAAACCTTTCTCTCTTCTTGCTGCCATTTCAGAGGAGGATAATAACTTGGTAGTTGTCCTTGGGATGGCAGCAGGAGTACTCTTCTGATTTTGGTTTTCAAATTTTCTTTGGTTTTGTGGATATGGTGAGACAGATGGTCTTGATTGATTTCTGACCTTCCTAGTAATGGCCTCTAGTGTGAGAAATTGTTGTCTCCCTAACTCAATGGTCTGTAACAGGGATGAGGGCTCAAACATGTGAATGAAAGCCTGTAATTCTTCCCCTAGCCCACTGATGAAGCTGGCTATAAAGTACTCTTCAGAGTATTTTCCCAAAATTTGCATACAAGCCTTTAGTTCTTCAAATTTTTCAACATACTCCTCATAGGATCCCTTTAACCTTAGCTTGTTAAACTCTGATATGATCTTGGTTTCCCTCAGTTCCTCAAACCTAGCTGATATTACATCAATGAACTGATCCCAGGTCAAATTCAAGGGTTGAGAGCTGAAATTCTGATACCATAGTGCAGCCTTTCCCTCCAGGTGCATAGATGCTAGGATTACCTTCTGTTGGTCAGGGATGTTAGGGACAAGCTTGAAGTAGCTGTTGCATTTTAGGATCCATGATCTGGGCTGATTCCCATCAAACCTGGGAAATTCTACCTTAGGAGCAGGATGAATTATTTGAGTTGGGTTTTGCTCTGTTAGGTACCTTGGCTTTTGTGAATTATGACCTCTGGGGTTTGTGTTGTTTGTCCAGGGATCCCCCAGAATTGATTCTTCCTCGCGGTTCCCATTTCCTTTTGACATGTTTAGCAGCTGTAGTTGTATGGATGCCAAGGTATCTGCTAGGTTATCGTATTTACCATTTAATCCCTGCATCTCTGTGCTGATTCCTGAAATTTGCTCCTGTAACTTCATCTCAGTGGCTTCCCTTTTCAGAGACTCTGTTTGTAGCACCTGATCGATTCTTCTTTGAGCCTCCTGCAGGTCCTTCATTCTTATTGCTTCAGCCATGGCCAAGGAAAGGTGGCTCTGGATACCAAATTGTAAAGAACCCTTGTTTTTTTGTAATTTTTTATGAATTTTTTATATTTTTTTGGTAATTTTGTAATAAGCTTGAGAGTAGCAGAAATGGAGGAATTTTAGAGAGAGAAAATGAGATGGGAGGGATAGAGACGAGAGAGAAAGAGAATATTTTTGTTGTAACTGCTTGAAAAATTCATAGCACATGCTTGTTCCAAATATATAGTCCCGCACATGGGAATTACACTCAACTAGATAATTACTTAAAAGTAAAGGTAAATAAGATAAAAGATAAATCTAAAGATAAATGGATAATAGGCTTCAACATCTTCAAACCCAAATTGGGCCTTCAGTAACTTGGCCCGTTCGTTAATCACGCACGCTCATCATGGACCCATCTCGCAGCGAATCATCTTCGCGGCCCATCTTCATAAACGGCCCGATGGCAACTGATGCGTCATCTTCTCCTTCTGCTGAATCGGTGCCCCTTTTCGAATTAGGGATTTCAATCTCTCCTTCTGAAAACCCGATCCCTAATTCCCAAGCTTCCACCTTTTCAGCATTTCCCGTGACCTTCACCTCAATGCTCTGCATTTCCGTAACAAATGGTAAAATAGACCGGTCGACACTAAAACAAACCTAAAACCGACTCGATAACACACATAAACACATAAACACATAAAAATAAGCACAAAAACACAAAAAATAATGACCATGAACCCTTTTCTACCCGACTTGTTGCGCATCGAGTGATAATTCTTGAGCCACTATAATATTATCCGTGATGTTCCGGCCAAGAACAAAGCTAGACTGATCTTGACCAATAAGCAAAGGGAGCACCAATTTCATGCGATTCACCATTATCTTCGTAATCAGCTTGTATGCCACGTTAAGGAGGCTAATAGGCCGAAAACTCTTAATGCTTTCTGGGTTTGTAACCTTCAGAATAAGGACAACTAAGGTTTTATTAAGGTCCAATGGCAGGCTTCCACTACTGAAAAAGTTTTGGATCATCTCACATACCGTCGGGCCCACCGTCTTCCACTTGCGCTGAAAGAACATGGCATGAAGCCCATCAGGACCAGATGCTTTCAATGGTCTCATCTCTAGGGCGAGAAAGATGTCCGAGTCTCTTAGCTCGTGACCCATGCTGTTAAATAAACGACGATCAAGGCGAGGGAATAAATTAACCATACTTAGGCCCGACTGAATCGGCTCAGAATGCGTGTAGATAGCCCAAAAATATTCAAGTGCCATATTTTTTATAAGATCAAGATCCTCCACAGTGTTGCCCTTCTCATCGCGCAAGAAAGCTATCCGAGTATGGTATCGGCGCTGCTTGACGGCCTTATAATAGTAAGATGTGTTCCTGACACTAAATAGCGTCCAATCCCGCTGGCATTTCTAAAGCATTAATAACTCCTTCTACAATGAAACCTCATCAAGTTCCTTGCGTAAGTCAGCATCCATAGTAAGAAGGAGAGTAGTGGTATACTTTTGTAACTCACGTTGGACCCCAGCAATACAACGGAGGAGTCGTTTCTTTCGTTGAAAAATGTTCCCAAATACATGAGTATTCCAATACGTTGCAGAGCTTCCACACAATATGCCCTAGACCAAGCATCCTGCACTACATCAGAAAATCCGTCGTTGTGAAGCCAAGACGCCAGAAATTTGAAAGGCTTGGGCGCACGGGAAGAAAAATTGCCGGTTGAGAGACGGAATAGGAGAGGGAAATGGTCCAACTTATTTCGGGGTAAATGTTGAACGAAGCCCTCTTTGTAATATTTCATCCAAGCCGAGTTGGCCACAAACCGGTCAAGTTTTTGTTTCAAGTCACCCCGCTCCCACGTATAGAGTAGGCCATTAATTCTAAGTTCTTCGAGTCTATTATTAAATATCCACGAAGAGAAGTCTGGGTTGATAATATGGGGTCGTCGAGCTCCCCCCGTGCGTTCGCATGGCCAGATTATGCAATTAAAATCACCGCCAATAAGTAAGGTTCGTTAATGTCATCCGCTAGGGCCGCAAGTTCTGGCTACAGAACCCGACGAATCTGAGGGTTCGGGCTTGCATAAACGAATGTGATGAGAAATTCCATGTCGTTTGTAGAGATCCTAGCATGGATAAATTGACGATAGCATGCCATGACACTGAGATGCACCCTCTCTTTCCACAAAAATACGCCTCAACTCTGAATGACCGACCAAAGCCGCTCTTTTTAATGAATCTTCAACCAACATTTTGAATAAAATTTGATTGACCTGTAAAGAGAATTTGCACTATTTATGTAAATTCTTAATGCTATTCACTTACAAAAAGAAATATAAAAAGAGCAAACATTGTATATGTGACTGAAATTTGATCTATTTTCTCAACATTTTAAATTCGTATCTTAGTTGCTTATTTTAATCATGGTGTTAATTACTCGTGTTAAATGTGAATTAATACACATTCTTTATGTGCTGATGATTGTGCATATGTTTGTTTGTTTTATTGTTGACCAAAAAATGATAATTCATCAAAGAATAATCCTACAGTTGGGATGAAATTTTTAACAGTGGATGAGGTTTTATCAATTCTATGATTCCTGACTCATGGCTAATCTACCATAGTGGACATTGTTAATACCTAATTTTGGCCTCGCCTATTAAAATATTACACGTGGATATATATTATATCAATTGTCTTATTTTATGGCCCACAAATAACACTGCTTGTAATAATAACGGG
>CACSLK010027752.1:16184597-16195970 GCA_902706635.1 Striga hermonthica | reverse complement strand
TCCGACATCATCTTTTTTGGTGATTACCAGAGCTACACAAAGCAACTGGGTCCCAACCTCCCGGCGAGTTTTGTAGCAGTCGTCGAAGTCCGACCATACCACACCGCGGGATCGAACTCATGAGTCCCTCATCTTTACGAAGACCCATCTTGTCGTAATCAATCTCCAACATTGCTCATCGAGCCCAGGCCATTCACAGCCGACTTCAGTTAACAATCGGGATAAGCCCGGATCTTCAAAATTGCAGTCGGGCTGGATTCGACCTTCAAACCTTGGTGCAAATCAAAGGTCAACTTCATTTGTCCCGTTCTGCACACCGGGATTGGGTTCATCGTCTTCAAACCGACATCACGGTAACCAACATCACTGCTGGGGCCCGCTGGTAACCAGCATAATCACGGTTGATCTCTGCGTCAACACCCAACCTCGGCACCTCCGACTCAGGGGTCACCGATGCCCGACCTCGTATCATCGACGTGGCCACGTTGCCACCGACCTCAACGACAAGGCCCAAGCTCAGACCTCGGCATCGCAACCAACCTCCACTTCGTCGTCCGATCTTCATGGCCAAACCGATTTCAGCGTTACACGTCACAGTTGGATCAAAACCCGATCTCGCGAACCCTAACCGGCTTATGGCAGAATTACCGGCCTCAAATCTCGACTGACATCATCACCGAGGTCTAATTTATCCGATCTCTATTTCATTTTGCCGAGGTCCGAGTTCCCGACATACCACCAGGGTGACCTCGGTCAAAAATTTCGAAGCGGCAAAGTCCGATTTTCTGATACACCACACGGGCTAACCGAGCAGATGCACTTACCTCTGATTCACCATCGCATTCCAAATTTGTCGCCCGAAGTGACTTCATATTCTTCGATCGCCGACTTCACAATCGTTGGGGCCTTTAACACCGGACTGTGCCGCATCGCCGGCCGACCTTTCAACTTGCCGACAATCAGAATCCGACACCAAAGAGCAAATCACCGCTTCTTGCTGAATTCATCTGTTATAAATGGAACGGCAAAATCCCGGCCAAAACCATACTATCAGATCTAGAAGATTTTTTGTCGTTCTTCGTGATAAGGAAGAGTAAAGAAGACAAACATCAAGTGCCGGTCCACTTATTTATTGGAGTAGGCCCAACAAAAATTTGTTTTGGGTCAAACCTAACCCATGCCTAAAGACATGCACTTTGGGCCAATATCTTCACACCTACAAAAGATTAGTTGTCAGCAGTTTGAAGAAAAGAAAAAGACAAGCCTCATTTGTTTACGTCGGACTAACTGTTTTTATTCACTCACAAGTCTCGGTTCATTCACTCTAGCGCTCGCTGATGGGACCGGCCCACCAGACCGATTTCCTTGTTTGCTTGCTTCTTAATTCACTTACTGTGCCGGGGCCAAGTTCAGTATTAATGCCGGGACCGGGTTCATTTATTCCAACTGACGAGAGTCGGGCCCGAGTTTATTTATTCGTCCCAACGATAGCAGGTGTCGAACACATTATCATTGTCAAGGCCGAATTCATCTCTCGATGTCGGACTAGATTTCACTTATTTGTGACGAGGCTGAATTCATATGTTGGAGCCGGAGTCATTGATTTATGCTCGGAGCCATCCCGGCCCATTCATTTACGCCGAGGCTGATTATTTCTTCACGACGACATTCATATTTGCTCGCCGTTGAGCATCGACTCCGGCTGAGCCGACGTCCCTATTTTGCTCGCCGTAGAGCATCGACTCCGGTAGAGCCGACGTCATTATTTCCTCGCCATTGAGCCTCGACTCCGGCTGAGCCGACGTCCCTATTTTGCCCGTCGTAGAGCGTCGACTCCGGTAGAGCCGACGTCATTATTTCCTCGCTGTTGAGCCTCGACTCCGGCTGAGCCGACGTCATTATTTCCTCGCCGTTGAGCCTCGACTCCGGCTGAGCCAACGTCACTATTTCCTCGCCGTTGAGCCTCGAGTCCGGCTGAGCCGACATCATTATTTTCTCGCCGTAGAGCCTCGACTCCGGCTGAGCTGACGTCATTATTTGCTCGCCGTTGAGCCTCGACTCCGGCTGAGACGACGTCCATATTTTCCTACGTTGAGCCTCTGCTCCGTATTGCCCTACCGTCGAGCCCCCGCTCCGGCCGCCAAAAAGAAATTATCATAACAAATAAAAATCCGAGCAACAGCTCGGTACCGATGTAAGCATAGCGACACTCGGTCTCGCTGATACCCCGTAATACATCCAAATCCCACGCATGGTTTGGTTGGGGTTGAAGCTCGTCCACGTCACTTCAGCTAACATGATTTGACGGGTCCCAATAATTGTTGAAACATGAACACCTCTCGGCTGGGGCCACTCCATAATCGGACTCTGACGAAGTTCGGTGAACCCTATTTATTTTATGTACGGCATCGCATGTGTTAAGTTCGACAAACTCTTAAGTTTGCAATACTGACTTACACTATTGCCGAATTCATTAAGAAGATCAACGTGGAACTCGGATTTCTATATATGTACCGAGTTCATTACACGATCTAGAAATTGCTGAATTTCATACAGCAAAATTGGTTATACACTTAACTGCAGCATATGTCGGTTCTCCATAATCCCGACCGTCCATCATATATATGATTATGCCGGCGAAGCATAGCACCTGCCGGCAGAATATGTCAGACTCGACAAAATACCGAGGTATCTTTCTTTCTCGCACTACGCATCAGCATACTCCGTAATGCATTCATACGTTCATACGCGCGTCACACATACATTCATTACATATGCGCATCGGACATACATCTTGACGTCCAAATCAAAAGAATAAACTAAACCAAACGCCTTCATCTGTTTGGACCCACACTGGTTAGGCAAAGTCAATAAGACCTTTCCGGCTGGGAAATATGCGAAAGAAAAATTCATTACACCGAGTTCTTCAGCTCGGTATGATAAAGCCTTTACTTACACCAAGTTATTCAACTTGGTAAGGGTGATACCCATGCCTTTACCGAACTCTTCAGTTCGGTAGATAAATTTTATTTTTACCAAGTTCTTCAGCTTGGTAGGCTAAAAAGTCCGTTCGTAACCGAGTTCTTCAACTCGATGGACACATATCGATAACATCTTTGCATAAAGATCGATAGCAATACAAGGGGCCCGAGTGCCCGCACCAGCTCAAAATCTATACTATTACGATCATTTCAAACGCAAAATCATCCAACGCGTCTTATCACACGAAAATCGGGTACCAAATTACCCGACCAGGCCAACCAGGCCCATTCATATAGCATTTTCACATAGTTGACTATCCACGCAGTCGACTCCACTCGTTAGAACAAAAAATATAATTACCGTCAATGCGACAGGCCAAAGCCTAAGCACGATCAGAAATTTGGCTCCACGAGTCCCAAAGTACCCGGCCAACATCGATACATTATTTATCACAGCTAAATTGGCTATACACGTGACTTCAGAACAGTTCTATTCAGAACATGTTCTAAAGTCAGGGGCCTACTGTTAATACCTAATTTTGGCCTCGCCTATTAAAATATTACACGTGGATATATATTATATCAATTGTCTTATTTTATGGCCCACAAATAACACTGCTTGTAATAATAACGGGCCCACCAAAAATATATATATAAACCCCAATGATGGACGTCAGATAGATAAGTCTGAGGGGCTATTATTATTATTTTTTTTTTTTCTGAGGGAGAGCCTCTTGAGAATTTCTTTTCCCCACTGCAGACAACATAGAAAGTATACAAGAAATGATCTTTTTCCTCAATTGTTCTCCAAACTATATACAATTATTTCTACAGAAATTCAACGATATACACAATTTTCCGAATACCCCATGTTGATACAATTTCGCATATCAACAGACATCATCATAGAACATTTTAAAGAGCACGTGTCCTTTTGTAGATTTTGCAATGAAATGTTTGTATTAATGAGCTAATGAGGTTGACTATGTAACTTCGATGAATATATATATTGACTAGTTATTTAATTTTTATATGTGAATTTTGGCGATTATGTGCAAAATTTACTTCCATATCTTTGTGTTGTTTTTGTGATTTTATAGTATAACTAGTTATTGTAAAAAAATAATAATAATAATAATGTATTAGTTATAAAATCTTACTGATATTTTACATGGATAGAATGGTACTGGATGAACTAGGGTTGTAAACGAATCGAATCAAAGCGAATACTCAAAGATTCGATTCGATTCGTTTAAAATATTCGAAAATTCGATTCGTGATTCGATTCGATAACGAATTCATTTTTTGATTCGTATTCGATTTGTTTAGAATATTCGAACATATTCGATTCGATTCGAAATTCGTTTTAAAAAAAAATATTATAATTTAAAAATATTATAATTATAAACATAAATTTTATTTTTCATATATTTTTAGAAAATTTTGTTAATTTATGATGTTTTTATTTTTATGTCATAAAAATATTAGGAATATAACAATATATATATATATATATATATATATATATAGTTATATACATATATTATAAACAAAATAATTTGTATAAAAATATTATAATTAAAAAATATTATAATTACAAAAATAAATTTTATTTTTCATATATTTGTAGAAAAATTTGTTAATTTATGATGTTTTTACTTTTTATGTCATAAAAATATTAGGAATATAACAATATATATATATATATATATATATTATAAACAAAATATATATTATATATAATTTGTAAAATTCATATAATTATTGTTAACGAATCGAATATTCGAATTTCGAATCGAATATCTACACATTCGGATTCGAATTCGTTATAATTTCGAATCTAAAACATCATTCGAATTCGAATTCGAATCACGAATATCGAATTCGAATCACGAATCGAATAAAAAATATTTGATTTGTGTACAACCCTAGGATGAACATTCACGAGTGGAAGTGATACTAAGGACAATATGCTAATTAAAAGTACATAAGAATCATAATTAAAATTTTATACTTACAAGGATTCAACATCTAAGAGTGGAAGTGATGTTAAGGACAATATGGTAATTAAAAGTACAAAAAATTACAATGGAAATTTTACAATTATAAGGGTGAATAGGTGATTACATGTCATTGCCAAAGCGATTGTACAAATATTATTGTACATGTAGCATTACTTTAATATTTTATAATATTAAGGTAATAGTGTGAAAGATCACATACTTGCACAAGGGTATTAAGGTGGTTGTATAAATAAAAGACCAATGATAAAACTCCCAAAACGTCGATGTTGTGTTTGATCCCGTCGGTGAAAGTGCTCGAGTATACGTACAACGGATGTCCCCGTACACAACCCCAGGCTCTGAAACGCCAGCTGGACCACAGGCGCCCACCCTAAACCCTACAAATATATCCTTCGGATCCCCGCGAGCATGTGTCCAAACTCGTCGTCACCGAGCTTGCCGACGAACGCGGCCCGAGGGCCCGGCGCTTCTGCTAGGGAGACACCCGAGACGGTGGGGACGAAGTCGATCAGCATCTCTCCGAAACTAACAATCCCGGAGCCGCTGCAATTGTATAGCATACTCTCGTCATATTAAAAATCGAGCTCTAGATAACAGAGACTCGTGCTGATAACGTGTTATAAAAACTAGAGAGAAAGAGAGTGAATACAACAAATGTATTCTATTGGTGTGTCTTTCATTATAACTGAAGCTTCTATTTATAGGAAATTTCTGATGACACAACTTGCAATAATACAAATACATCGAGAGCAAAATAGTCATTCACATATATTATTTTATAAACATTTCATAACAAAAGGTACCGTTGAATTATGTAAAATTGAATTGAGGACTAAATTGTAATTTTATTCTTTTTTTTTTGTTTGTGTGTGTGTGTGTTGTGACTACTAACCGTGGTGGCCGGTGGGGATATTGGCGGACCCCAAGTCCAAGGAGTCGTGCCGTCGGAGCTTGTGGCTGTGAGATAGGTAATGCACGAGGAGCTTGGTTATAAGGCCACGACGATGGGCCGGAGGGTCTACAACAGAAGAAGAAGAAGAAGAAAGAGAGGTCAGACATAATGATCATCAGATCAGTAGGATTGCAAAAAAAGGGTGACATAATAAAGGATCTAAGCAAATTACAAACATCTTCCAAAACCACATTACTACAAGGAGCAGCAACAACAATATTGTTCAGTTTAGTCACCAAAGCATTATTTGCCATGAACATTGCGATGAACAACAATAATATATGTATATATATATATGAAAACCCCACTATTTTTAGCACTCTATCTACCCCGGCCCATACAATTTTTGCATTTTATCTACCCACCCAACCCACACTGTTTTTAACACTCTATCTACTCCCATACACACGTTTTTTGCACAAATGAAAACAATTTTTTTTTTTAAGTTATATGTTGTGTATAAAATTTAAGCATATCACATTTTATAAATTTTATTAATTGTAACTTTAAGTGATTATGATCAATTAACAGATGATTATTAAAATTGTTATTATTGCAATATCTTGCGAAATTTTAAAGGGTTTGGTTATGCGATAAAACAAAGTTGACTGGTATTTATAAAAAGTTGCTTAATGAGCTGAAAAAAAAGGCTAATGTTGATTTTAAATATATAGTTTGAAAAAAAAAAGTATTAGAGTAGAAATTTTTATATGTATATATATATATAACTTTTATATATCATTTAGCATGACTTTAGGATTAATTTGTACTAGCTAGCTATCATGTAGTAAAATATATAGAAATATTTATTTCTTGATTAATACAAAATGTAACGATTTTTTTCCCAAAATTAGCTGAAAAAAATTAGTGGAAAAAAAATAGTTTTGCAATAAATTCTTAGCCTAAAATTTTATATAAATAAATTGTACAGCTATTAGTTTTACCTTCATTATTATATCAAATTAGTAATAAATTAACTATAAAATATTATTTGAGGTAAATAATACGAAAAGAATAATTGGATATGTATAAAATTGTAGGCTATTGAATTAAAATTTTTCACTGAATTTTTTATATAATGTTAGAAAGTAACTGTCACATTTTGCATTAATTAAGTGTGATAAATTTTTTTAATTATTCTATCACACAAGTAGTCAGATCCTCTTCACATGCACAAAAATATAAATTGAAAGGTATTACCAATAATATACATATATAATAAAATTAGTAAAATAAGAAATAGACATATCACATTTTACAAGTTTAATGAGTAAATAGATTGTATAAATTTAACTACACATGAATAACTATATTGTTTGTGTAAGATGTAGTAGATAGTATAATTTTTATAAGTATTAGGGATCATGACCAACTAGTTCTCTAAAAATGTTATTAAAATTATTATTATAATTATTAATTTTAATATTAATGTTTAAATACTACTATAATAATTGTTTAAGAGTTTTGACAATACTATTAAAATTAATTAGCTGGTTTCTTACAAAAATGCTTAATGAGATGAATAAAAATAGAAGATAATATTAATTTTAGAATAAACAGCCTAATAAATTTGCAACAATGTTTTATGATTATGTAATTTCCATATGCCATTTAGTTTGAACTATAATTACTTGATTTTAGTAATAAATATTTTTTATGATAGAAGAGTTAATAAAATATGATTAATATAAAATATGACAATTTTCCCATAATTAACTAAAAACTGGTGGGAAGATATTTTCATTTTCATTTGTTTGATATTATGCAATTATATATATATATATATATATATATATAGAGAGAGAGAGAGGAGATCATATGAGAATGAGTTATAATGAAAAAATAAGAATGATTCTGGATCATTGTATCCATCAAATTAATGTCATGATCATTGGAAGTGTTTGCAGCGTAAAGCCTCCAACACTCAAGTCAGTATCAGAAAGAGATGAAAGGGCTCTGCTCAGTGGGAGCAGCAGCAGTATTATAGAAATGAATAGAGAGTAAAAGTTAGGGTTTGATGTTACCTCTCCTCCTTTTATAGAGGGAAATACCTCTCTTGAAGTATCCAGAATGCCACTGGTCAACCGGCCTATTTGTCTGGTTTACTTGTGTCATAATCACCTCCTAGTCAGACCCAAGTCGCCTTAAGATTCCATCTTATCCAATAAATATTTTTGCTTACCCAGCGAATAAACCTGAATATATTGAAGTACCTTGAGTCGTCGTCTACTCCATATCTCGAGGTGTAGAGAGTCGACCTCGAGTGGTTAGAGGTCGACTTATAGCTTATGAGTATTAGGAGGCTCTATAACCTGTCCTTGAAATGTTCTTGTCTTTCTTAACGGAGTAAGTCGACTTTGATTAGGGTAGTTTAGGAAAATTGACTTGTGAACGTCAACTTCCTCTATAATAATGGTTTCGTTTCGTGGATGTCGACTCGCGGGAGTCGACTTATTGGGTTTGACTCATTGATACCCATTCTAATATGGATGGAGACCCTTGATCTTCTTCTCCTATAGTAATGTCGAGTGTCACGATGAGGCCCTGTACGAACTGTTTTTGCGACTCGATTCGGCTCTGATAACTTATTTGTTTGCCCGGTCGAGCCGCTATAATCGATTTACCAAAGTATGGCTATATTATGCACAATATTACATTATGTTCATAATTGACGTCCTACCAAACATGAGTTTTCTGTTATACACACACACACACACACACACACACACACACATATATATATATATATATATATATATATATATATATTACTTAAAGTCAAGGATAAACCGAGCAACACAAATTCGGATGTCCATGCCCCATTTCTATATATATAACCTTATGTACTTTTTTTTCTTTTTCAAATAATTTTTTTCTTCCTCCATTTGATGTTGTCGTGTGTAACCTGTTTTAGTGATAAAACATTTCACTGTGATGACCATGCTTTTAAAATGATTACACTCAACGGCTCGTGATTTCACAAAAGGTCTATGTTGGATATAAAACAAAATTATGTACTTGCTATCTGTCAAAATATTACTTAAGGTTGATATTGCAGTGTGGTAGCTTAGATATGACAAATCTTAAAAGATATTTACTAATGAAGACCTACATAGCATAGCAACAATCTATTTGTGCATATTTGTTGTTCATAGGGTAGTTCTTTTACTCTATATATACTCATCCTCCAAGCCCAAGAACCTCATCAAATCATTCTAGGTTATAAACATATATAGTGCAAGTATTTTTCTATAATGCTTACCTTATTTGAACTTTTTTTTTTTTCTACTCAGTCAACTTTCTGAACTTAATCAACTCATAGCAGCCCATGAATTGTTTTTTAGTAGAACTCAATGCCAAAGCATTCAATTTTTCTTGTTTTCTTTTTTGATAGTGATGGTGTTTTTTTTCTAACTCCGATTTAGTATCATTCTTAGGTGATCATGAGTACAAGTCGTTGAACGGAATCATATACTTGCGAGCCAAAAGGACGTGGTTTTCTCCTATCGCCGATTTCTATTTGTTGATGAGGAATAATGTTACTACTTAGCACTACTAATATACTTTCACTCATCATTTAAGTAATAGGACATTACCTTCTGCATAAGCTAGCCGTTTCCCTAGGTTAATTTTTTTTTTTTTTTTTGTGGAAACAAAACTATGAGATGAAAATATCGACGGTTGCGTACTACAATAACATAAGGCCCTCTTCACTATTCATGCTACCATTTATAAGATGTCTGAATATTTTAGGAAAAAAAAATGCATCGGAAGATGTATACTCTTCCTTGACCATAAATAGTATAATATTTATCTGAAATGTGTGATGATAAAGTATCAATGAATATAATATTCCAAATATACTCGTATATTTTTTTTTTTTTTTGGTACAGGGACATTCCGGTTTCCGGATCCACATGAGAACCGATTAATCCGGAATCGAGCCGGGTAGGACCACAAGGGCGGCAAAACTCTCCCTCAAGAGTTTTAACACTGCTGCATTCCCAGGGCTCGAACACGAGACCGCTGGTTAAGCTGGAAGAGACCCAAGCCATCTCATCCAAGCGCTCTTGGGTCAAATATACTCGTATATTTGAATAATATGAATTGTAATGTTTATAGAAAATTTCGAAATAACTTATTGGAAAAGGTACATTATGAAACACGACAACGAGAATATTGATTGTTCAACAACATAAAACACTTTTAATTGTCTTATATTTGTAAAAATATAAAGTATGTATCACTTGTATTCCTAAAGTCACAATCCAACAAACTATATATGTACGTTTGGTTAAGTGAAGGTGTGGCCAAAGAAAAATGAAACACTTTTATCATTAGATTCAAAATAATAAAAATAGATTTGTTTATACTTATAAGGGTTTTCCCAACTTAAAAGTTGGGAAATGAGGAGTATGTTCAAAAATACAAAACATAATGTCTTTTTATAGCTACACCACAAACACACACTAAAAACACGCACATTTAATAAGAAACTCGCGAGGTCTCCATGAAATTCGCGAGGTCGAGAGTGCTGGGCATAAGGCGCGGGTGCAGTAGGGCGGAACTCACGAGGTCGCGGAACATCTCGCGCGCGCGGGGCGCAAAAGGAATGGACTGTTTAGTATAAATTTGATGGGCAAGGGATAACCGAGTTACCCGACTCGGGTCGATCTCGAAGGAAGGCTATTCGGAGCTTCGTCTACTAGATGATCGTCCAAAATCACAAAAAGGAAAAATAAAGTCCTAAACATTTTAAGCAATCGATTTGGAAGTTGATTAACACTAACGAGCACTTAACAACGAGCGATTAATTGAAAGCAAGATCAAAAGACGAGCAATTCGCAACCTAAACCATCGGAATCTCAAGTCATAAACGCAACGGGATGGTAATCACATAACATTGTCATGCTAGCTAAACTCTAGGTAGATAAATCACACTCTAGCACAAAACGAGTAAGCATTCATCTCCTAATCGCACTTAGTCAAGCATTCGTGATCTAAAGCAACAATCTTTTCCTCCAAATAACACAAGCACATATCAATTTCCTCAAAGAGCAAATAAAGATATACGAAGTAATGGGTTTAAGACTAAATACCCACTCTTACACGCACTTGGAAGAGAAACGGAGTCAAAAGCTCGAAACTTTACTCGAAACAATGTCGCCGGAAAACCTCCCGGAAAATGACATGATTTCCTAGTCTAGAGAGAAAACATAAATATAAGCTAAGTTCCAAAAAAGGAAAAATGAAATAATGAAGGATGGATCCCAAAATGCAAAGGACAAAATATATTTATAGTCTAGCCCAAGCATACACTAAAACACGCACATTAAAATGGGACACTCTCGATTACGCCAGAGAATTCGCGAGCACGCGTGCATGGGTTGGCACACTCTCGATGGCGCGGGGACAA
>CACSLK010027752.1:16141523-16162535 GCA_902706635.1 Striga hermonthica | reverse complement strand
ACATATTACTTACAGTCAAGGAAATGAAAACCGAGCAACACAAATTTGGATGTCCATGCCCCATTTCTATATAAGTACTTTATGTACTTTCTTCTTTTTCAAATTATTTTTGTCTTCCTCAAATTGATGTTGCCGTGTATAACCTGTTTTACTGATAAATCATTTCATTGTGCTGACCATGCTTTTAAAATGATTACACTCAATGGCTCGTGATTTCACAAAGGTTTATGTTAGATATGTTAGTGTTATGTACTGAAAGTTTGGCTTTGGATGTTATTACACTTTTACCTTTTATGAATGAGAAACATGTTAGATTAAATAAGTTCTACGTTCTGTTGTTTTGCATTAGATAGTGTGGGTCATCATCGGACGAACCGAAGATCATGTTATCGGTTACTCGCGAAACAAGAATAATTGGTTCACAACCTAGATGGACATGAACACCCCATCGTGAACGGTTGTAGTATCAATCGTACAGTTTGTCTTGACTGATTAGTTGCATTAGTACATTTATGTATTGAACAGGATCCCAGAGAGGAGCAGTTCGTTTTATATTGATCGTCGTAAACGAACTAGGCCTCGGTTAATTACTGCGTACTCTTAACCCGTAAGATATTAAACAAGCATATATGTGCAGTACTTATTACTTTGATTCACATGGGTGAGGCTTAGTGAACTGGGCCAATAGACCCGCTGTCTTGGGTAATATTGCTGCATGTAGGATGTGCTGTTAGGATATTTACGGTCACCATGTGCGTTAGTTTGATGATGTCCCCAGAGTGAGTTCATGAAGGATTATTATGCTAAACCCTGCAGGTGGATTAAATTTCGGCATAGTAATAATGTGATGAACGAGCGGTAGCTTCGGTGAAATAATAATAAATTAATTAATTCTTGATTGTCAGTAATCGAATTAATTAATTAACATTATATCTTAAACATGGGGAGATAAACCGAGTAATTATTATTGGAGTCTCAATTGTAAATTGGACTAGGAAAAGGGAGTGCAATAATATTATGTTAGTGACCCATTTAAGATTATTTAATTAATTAAAATAAGTGGCTTGGTCCACAAAGATTTTAATTAATTAAGGAGCTTTTCTCCTAATCTCCTAAGGTTCCCTACTGTAGCTCTATATATACATCATAAGCTCATGGGAAGAGAACACAATTCCACAACTCGTGAAACACGCCCCACACGATATTCTCTCTCTCAGTTCCCATTCGAGCTTCATCTTCTTCTTGTTGTTCCACCGGTACAAGATTAAGAGGTGTTTGAGACATACAGTAGAAGATCTGTAGGTAAACTGAGACGAAATATATTTTGCTGTAGAGAACTAACCGGAGGTCCGATCAAGATGTGCAGCATACCCAGACGACCGTCTCGACGAGAGCTTTCCAATGCTGCCGAGATCGCCGCCGTACAACGCCGCACGCACCCTCATTCGTCGCCGGAGTGTCCTAGGACTGCAACTCGTCTTCTTCCATTTTCGCACCCGTTTGATTCAGTTTTCGATCCGATCTTGTTCGTGCAACCCTAGGACGCGATTTGCAGTCTACTTTTCATTGGTGTGCTGTGTACGGGCATCCAAAAGATCAGCCAGATCGACATAAATTTTAAGCCGTAAGTTCTCTACGCAAACCTTTAGATTCGCTGCGCATAGGTTTACGTTTTGCTATTGAATTCGTGATTTGTGCATAAAGAGATCCTCATAGTTCCCAACAGGATAGAAAAGAAAAATATATACTTGCTATCTGTCAAAATATTACTTAAGGTTGATATTGCAGTGTGGTAGCTTAGATATGACAAATCTTTAAAGATCTTAATTTACTAAATGAAGACCTACATAGCATAGCAACAATCTATTTCAGCATATTTGTTGTTCATAGGGTAGTTCTTTTACTCTATATATACTCATCCTCCAAGTCCAAGAATCTCACCTAATCATTCCATGTTATAAACATATAGGGCATGATTGGTATGAAGGAATAACATGGGAATGAAATGATCATTTTTTCATTCATTCCCTATCCTATGATTGGTATACATTATTTAAAGGAATGATCATTCCCATTGGAATGACAAAACCCATCTCCATGGGATTAGCCATTCCTTAGTTCATGGAAGGTTTTTTCATTCTCATGTGTGTAGGAATCAATTTTTCAAAAAATTAAATTAACAAAAAATAATAAAAAATAAATATATAATATATATTATAAATCATGATTAAAATATATTAACCAATATTATTTTATAAAATAAAAAATATTAAAAATATATATTATTAAAAATATATTTTTATTTTTATATATAATGAAATTCAAATAAAAAAATTCAACTTACTTTTATATATTGTTTAATTAAAAAATAAAAATATATTATTTCTTATATATTAAAAATATATTAATTTTAAGAATATATTATTTTTATATATAATTTAAAAATATATTATTTTATTTTTGTATATTTTTTAAAATCTATTATTTTTTATATTATTAAAAATATATTATTTTATTTTTATATATTATTAAAATATATTATTTTATTTTTACATATTATTAAAAAATCATTTATATATAATTTATCAAAAATATATTATTTTTTAAAAAAAACCTTTTATTAATGTCATTCCATTCAGGTCTTATTCCTTCTGCATACCAAACGCATCAATAACAAGACTTGTTTCATTCCATTCTCATAATCATTCCATTCTTCAGTTCATTCCATTCCTACGAAATTCCATTCCAGTATACCAATCATGCCAATATAGTGTAAGCATTTTTCTATAATGCTTACCTTATTTGATTTTTTTTTTTTTTATTCTACTCAGTCAATTCTCTGAACTTAATCAACTCATAGCAGCCCATGAATTGTTTTTTACCAGAATTCAATGCCAAAAGCATTCAATTCTTCTTTTTTTTAATTATTTTTTAATAGTGATGGTGTTTTTTTTACTAACTCCAATTTAGTATCATTCGTTGGTGATCATGAATACAAGTCGTCGCACGGAGTCATATACTTGCGAGCCAAAAGGACGTGGTAGTCTCCTATCGCAGATTTCTATTTGTTGATGAGGAGTTATGTTACTACTTAGCACTACTAATATACTTTCACTCATCATTTAAGTAATGGGACATTACCTTCTGCATAAGTTGTTTCCTAGATTAATCTTTTCTTTTCTTTTGTTTTTTTGTTTTTTTTTTTTTTTTTGTGGGAACAACACGAAAATATCGACGGTGGCGTACCACAATAACATAAGGCCCTCTTCACTGCTCATGCTGCCATTACTGCTCATGCTGCCATTTATAATATGTCTGAATATTTTAGGAAAAAAAGAAACATATGTATCGGAAGATGTATATTCTTCCTTGACCATAAATAATATAATATTTATCTGAAAAGTGTGATGATAAAGTATCAATGAATACGATATTCCAAATATACTCATATATTTGAACATGAATTATAATGTTTATAGAAAAGTTCGAGATAACTTATTGGTAAAGGTACATTATGAAACGCGACAACGAGAATATTGATTGTTCAGCAACATAAAACACTTTTAATTGTCTATCGTATAAAAATATGAAATATGTATCACTTGTATTCCTAAAGTCACAATCCAACAAACTATTTCTATATGTTTGGTCAAGTGAAGGTGTGGCCAAAGAAAAATGAGCCAACACTTTTATCGTTAGATTCAAAATAATAAAAATAGATTTATGTTTATACTTATAAAATGACAACTACGTAATAGTATTTAATATGTTTAATTAGATTTATCTATATTTATATTATTTATCTTATACTTATATTTTAAAATTTGAATGAAGGTAACTTATAAAATGATTAAAATTATAGATTACATGTATTTTTTTTTATTAAAAAAAAAATGATACTAATCTCCAAAGTCAATAAGTTATACATCTATACATCATTTTTTATGAACTCAGGTCAATCTATCTGTGTAACATAAGACATTAAACCTCCAAATCATATGGAACTTTGTAATTTATTTATAGATAGGAATTGGAATCCCATACAATTTACACACCAACAATGTATGCATTTCTTCACATATATACTGCAGTTTCAAATTATGAAATACAAAAGAGGAAAAGAGAAGTTACAATCTCTCAAACATACTCATATGATAATATCACATTAATCAAAGCTCATATGTCATTCCAACTTTAAGCATCCTCTTCTGAGGAATATCAAACACCCTATTGCTCTGCCTCAAGTTCTTCTTCAAGAAATTGTAGGCATAATCTATCATAACCCTCTTCCCAATATTCGCCCCTTTCCCCGCCACCACCTCGTGCTCCCCCACCATATGCACCACCGCAAACCTCCACGCCCTATCCAAACCCTCGATTTCGCCCGCCAAATCATCCCCTTCCTCGCCTATCTCACCATGCACCTCCCCCTCACTAGATAACTCCCCATCTCCATCAATATGTTCAATTGGCCTCACATTGTGCCAATAATCCTGCCTAATGAACTCCTTTAGTCTCTCAAACAGTAACCTCTCAAAGGGCTCTTCCTCATTCCTCACATCCTTGTACCCGTAACGCACAACACAACGGAACACTTGAAGCTCCTTAGGTTGAACCCTCCGGAAAAGGAACCTTTCCTCGACCGGAACTCGGCTAATCGGCAACGACTTGAAGGACACGAAGACCAAAACCGAGTGGAGGGCAGGTACGTTCGACACGTAGTGCTTGAAAATCGGAGGAATCCCGTGAACGAGCTCGGAGTAGAAGATTGCTAGGCCCGGGAGCCTATGGGAATCCATGTCCTCGATAATTCCCTTTACCTCCTCGCGTGATAGCTTGTGGTCGAGCTCAAAATGGTACTTCTTTCTATAGACAGAGTTCCACACGAACATGATGGTCATCAAGAAGAGGGCGAACGCGAGTGGTAGGTAACCACCTTGATCAAACTTGTAGAGAACCGAACTCAAGTAAACCAACTCAACCGAGCCGATGATCAAAACGTACGCAATCACAAGAAAGATGTGAGTTTTCCAAATCACAATCATGATTAGGACTAAAAATGCCGATGTAAGCGCCATCACGAACACGACAGCGATCCCTGTAAAAGCACACAATCCGTATGAAAACAATAGTAACAACAATATGTGAAATTAAGAAAAAGTTGAAAATACAAACTTATTGTATAAATAAATGTACCGTAGGCATTGCCGATCTCAGTAGTGGTCTTAAACCCAATGGTTACGAAGACGCAAGCTATCATCAATAGGTAATTGATTTCCGGAACGTAAACTTGTCCCGGATACTTCTTAGACGTGTGCACGATTTTGACGCGCGGGAAGCACCCCAGCGAAAGGGATTGCTGAATTATGGAAAACGTGCCGGAGATCATGGCTTGACTCGCGATGATTGACGCCAACACGGCCGCTACAAACATCGGCCAGTAAAATGGACCTGTTTTTTTTTTTTCACATTTTGTTATATGATTTTTCGAGCTTAAAACACATAGAAAAAACAGAGAAACTCCATAGGAAATCAACAAGCATACCTGGGATTGACTCGTAAAATGTTTCGGAAACTAAACTGTTGTTCTCACGGAGAAACGAGGCTTGCCCGGTGTACGCCAGTACAAGTGCCGGGTAAGTCACGCTGCACATGCTTATTTGTATGGATCGTACCGTAAAGTGTCCGACATCGGCAAATAACGCCTCGGTTCCTACAACGCAAAACAAACGGGCGATGCGAATGAATTTAAGCTCTTTAAGAAAAATAATAAAAACTTAAGACCATCATATATATAGTAATGTGAAAAAATGAATGAGGACCTGTAATAGCAAGAACAACACCACCAAGGGAAATCCAAGCTTGATCTTTGTTCCTCTTGAAATAATCCACAATGTATTTGGGGTTTATAGCTTTGACCACAGAAGGGTCATATTTGATGAAATTGTAGACACCAACTGCAGCATTGAAAGAGAACCATACACAGATTATGGGAGCAAAAGTGTAGCCAACTTTGTCTGTCCCAAATCTTTGGACCATGAAAAGAAGTATTAGGATCCCAACTGATATCCACACCACCTCATCTGTTTTTAAGGATCCAAAAAATACACAAGCTCATACTGGTAAGTAAGGATACATAACAAACAATTTTTTTTTTTGAAACTAGCTGATAAGCTAGCTGATAGCTGATAAGCTAGCTTATAGCTGATATGTAATTTTTGAGCTTATAGCTTATGACTTATAGCTGAAAAGCTAGCTTATATGATAAAAGATGTTTGGTAAATTAGCTGATAAGCTAGGTGAAATAAAAAATTCAACTAGCTTATTTGAAAAGCTACCTAAAGTAGCTTATGAAAAAAGCTCGAGCTTTTTAAAAAAACTCGTCCTACCAAACGAGGCTTATTTTAAACAGGAAGCTTATAAGCTAACCAAATAAGTTATAAGCTAGCTTATTTGACTTACCAAACATACCCTTAGTGTATTTAATCACTTTGTTAGGGGCAAATTTGTAAATAGTATGATAATTAAATTTGGTCTAATTATGTTTATTATGTTGGTGTCAGAGTTATATAATTTTATTTTTTATTTTTTTTTTGTTAGTTAATTAAAATACCAACATAATGAATTAAGTTTTGGGATTATATTAGTTATACCTTGGGTTATGGAAGATTTGACCTGCTTGATTCCTCCCACAGCAGATAATACTGAAAAAAAAAAAAAAGACAGCAAATTAATGATTATTAATGGTTGGAAGATAAATTTACATGACGTCCATGCATGAAACAATTAGAACAAAAAAAAAAATTAATTTACTTATAAATCTCAAATAAGTTTTGCTTTATAGGTGATAATTTCAAATTAATTATCTTAATTTTAGCTAACTAATTTTCTTTAAAAAAAAAAATAGCCGGTTTAGAATAATTTCGGTCTGAAATCTAAGTTTTGGCCAAATATATTCAAAATCGATCATCAAATAAAATAAGGATATATACCTGAGATACAAGGAGTAAGCACGCCATCACCAATGACCATTGAAGTTCCAAGCATTGTTGCAAACAACAGAAAATACTTTGCAAAATTGCTGTTTTCGAGCTTCGTCTTAACCTTTGAGGCCCTCTGAGTCCGATCGTTAGGCAATTCGAGTTGGAAAGTCGACACATTTTGGTCTTCGACTTCTTGACTCGGGATTAAACTCACTTTCGCATACCGACATATTAAGGAATACAATGCAAATGTCCCTCCTGCAAAAATTCAGACCAAGAATAATTAAAACATAATTGCCTAAAAGTTGATAAAAAAAAAATTATATATCCAATTTAAAACATAAATTTCATTTAATTCTTTAATTAACTAACTGATAAATAGTTATCCAACTTTGCAATAATTTGTAAATTATTGTTAATAATTTAGTTATATTGTCGATGGTTGCAACTGGGATTATTATTTAAAGTACAAATCATGATTTTAGTGCCCTACAAAAAACAAGCATAAAAAATTCAAAATGTGACCAAACTGATCGAGGAATCTTTTCCTTTATTCAAATTATAATAATTTAGGTAATTTTGTCAGTATCTGAGATTATTAACGTATATTATTTTTTTTTCTTTTTTTTAAATTCAAATTTGTCCTTTTTGTATAGCCTTCGACTACTTAAATTAATGCAAAATGATGATATATACTAAACTAAAAAATAATACTATATGCTTATGTACAACACGACAAAGGTTGACTAAGAAAACGCGTCGATGTCATCTATATATATAATTAGGACAAATTTCATTTAATTTTATTCATATTAGTTAATAATAATATGAGGTCATTCAATAAAAATAGGTTGCATTTAATAAAAAAATTTATGACCTCCATTCGAAAACCGTTACAACATATTTTTTTCTGTTAATTTATTACATACAATCATCCACCTATTTTTACTATATTTTGAAATTGTAACGGTTGCATGCGTTTATCATTTTTTATTTCTCCATATTTGAAAATTGTAATTGTTGCATGGTTACAAGGTAATGTCTTAAACCCTTAAATTTGAATGATTAAAAATATTTTTTAAATTTGTACTGACTATTCACATGTAAAAGAAGTACTAAGTATTGGTATACTATAGATACAACAAAAAATATATATAAGAAAATTTATCTTTTGTAATAGAGATATTTACACCAACTCATTCAAATTCAAATTTTTCATACAGGATTATACAATATATTAGTTGAATTTAATAAAAAATAATTATCCATTTTATTTTACATAATAACTAAAGTGATGAATTTGAATACTTTTATGATGTTCATTTTTTTTATTGACAAAAGTTTTAAAATGTGATACTATTGTTTAACTTATAATTTTACAATTATACAATACACATAATTAATAAGTTAAAATAATTTAAATTTATTTGCATGTGCACAAGATCAAATACTAGTATAACATACAAAATGCAATACAAAAAATATGATGATGGTTAAACGGGAATATGAATCAATACACATATAAATTCTGCCGAAATAGTTTCGTAACAGGACTTTAGCATTTCTCGACATTTGAATCTGAAAGTGTGTAATTAGTCTATTAAATAAAACAAATTCTTGTATGAATTGGCCTAACTGCAATTTGACCCGTTGATCCATTATATATTTTTTTCTAATAAAAATACATAATTATACTATAGGCAAAATTGCATATAAAAGCACCACCTTTTATGTTTTGGCAATTTAATCACCACCTTTGCAATTTAGCAATTTAATACACAACTTTACTTATTTCTTGCAATTCAAATCACAAGGCTCAATTTTCGGGCCTGTTCTGGTGACATGGCATTTTGTGGTGACGTGGCGTTTCCACGTGTCAATGATGGGGCATCTTTGGGCTCACGTGGCAGTCTATGTCAATTGAAAAAAAAAAAGAATATGTATGTTGTAGAAAGGGGGGTTTGAACCCTAGTCTCCATAAGAGAAAAATAACTATGCTACCAACTCACCTATCCATGTTAGTTAACACATTTAATAACAATTTATATATATAAGAATTACGTACGAATAAATTATATTAAGTTTAGAATAATTAAATATATTATATTAAATTAATAAAATATAAAATTATAATAAATTAAATTAAATGAAAATAAAATAAATGAAGATAATTAAAACTCTTAAATAAATATAATAAATTAAAAAATATAATTTACGTAAATAAAATGTTAAATAATCGTAAATGAATAATGAAACAAAAATTGTTATTTGTATATAAAATAATAAAATATTAAAAATCTTAAATGAAATAATAATTTATTATATAATAATAAGTTATTATATTTATAATAAATTTATTTTAAATAAATAAATAAAAATATTAAATTAATATAATATTATTAATTCGATTCACTCTAACACAAAATATGAATTCAAAAAAATATATTTTAATTATCTTAATATATTATTTTTAATTCAATTTTATATAGTTTAATTTAATATAAATAAATTTCGTTTAGATTTAATTTGATTTCTTCATACGTAATGTGTATATATATAAAAGGTAATTACATTTAACAACTAAGTTGGATTGGTGTGGTGGTAGCAATGGTTGCCTTTCAACCCTCTTAACCCTTTTAACTCTTTCAGCAGAACGGGTCGCCACGTCAGCAGAACAGGCCCGAAGTTGGGCCCTGTGATTCAAATTGCAAAAAATAACTAAAGTGGTGTATTAAATTTGCTAAATTGCAAATGTGGTGATTAAATTGCAAAAACATGAAAGGTGGTGCATTTATATGCAATTTTGCCTTATACTATATATGAAATTAATGTCATACTTTTGCATATTTTGATTTTTTAAAATATCATATTTCACTTTGAAATAATGTATATATCTACATTAAAAAAATGATAAGAGTATGAATGTCTAATATTATATAACAAAAACAAATTAATCCGTATATATCACGATTCAATACCATCTAATGATCAGTAACAACTCACCGTCGCCATTGTCGTTGGCACGGAGGACGATGAAGACGTACTTGCACAAGGGTATTAAGGTAATTGTGTAAAAGATCAATGACAAAACTCCCAAAACGTCGTCGTTGTGTTTGATCCCGTCTGTGAAAGTGCTCGAGTACACGTACAGCGGCGATGTCCCTATGTCACCGTACACAACCCCCAGGCTCTGAAACGCCAGCTGGACCACCGCCGCCCACCCTAAACCCTACAATTTTTTTTTTTTTTTTTTTTTCAAAAGGACCAAATTAAAGAATTAATTAAGATTGATTTGAGGATTAAATTGCAATTTTCATTTCTTCTTTGTTTTGTGTGTGTGTGTGTTGTGTTGTGACTGATTGCTGACCGTGGCGGCGCCGCCGTGGTGGTGGTGGTGGGGGATATTGGCGGACTCCAAGTCCAATGAGTCGTGCCGCCGGAGCTTGTGGCCGTGAGGCTCATAAGTTCCGTTCTGGTGGTCGGAGAAATTTTCTTCTACTTTGCTTGTTATGTCTTGTTCTGTGGGTTCCATTTTTTATTTTATTTTTTTTTTCTTTTGGGAGATATATAGAGAAGAAGAAAGATGTAATAATATGGATGAGTGTGGAGAGGAGCGAAAGTACTCAGAAATTGCTCAGTGTATTCAGTATTTATAGGAGTTTGAGAATGCATTGGATTGCTAGTAGTTGACTAAATTTGGGATATTATTTGTATATTCATCTAAGTAATTATGAGGACTTTTGTTGAGTTTAATTAAAAAAAAAAAATGATTGTAACAGGAAAAGTGAACAAATACAATTAAGGTGGTATTTTTTTATTCAGTTATTGTGTTTTCATTATTGGTTGTACAAACTGAATATTCAGATTTAAAATTTGTATATTCAATTTACAATTTTAAAATCTCTTTATTTTTTATTTATGTGTATTTTATAGTAATGATTAAATATGTAGCACTGTTGAAAATTATATAATTTGGCTCTCCTGGATTTTTTTTTTTTTTTTTTTTATAATTTGGCTCTCCTCGATTTTTTTTTTTCCTAAATCACACTCTATATTTTTTAAAGTGTGGATATTAATTGAAAGTATGGTAGTCATAATTCGCGTAATAATTGAATTGTTGGGCCCACTATTTCATGGGAGAAAGAGAAAATTTGATCATAGGAACATGCAAAAAGGTCGAAGTGGGAGTAAGCTCGGCAGGTTCCTGAGTAGAGATAGAGAGCTTTTTTTTTTTTTTTTCCAAAATCATAAATAAAGAAATTATATAAATGTGAACAAATGTGCAAATGAACAACTACAAAATGAATACGAACAAGGGGTGAGAGTGAGTCGGTACAATTCGGAGATTGATAAATCTCCAGAACCGTATCAAACTTCGGAGATCCCAAAATTCGATCTCCGGAACCGTACCAAAAAGTCGGTTCGGTTTGGTTCGGAGATTTTTATTTTTCGGTTCGGTTCGGTTCGGTATTCGGGACTATTGGGACGGTTCGGTTCGATATGGTTTGGTTCGGATCTTCGGAGATTTTTTTTTTTAAATTATTTTTTAATGACTACCTAGTTATATTTCAATTTTTATATGCTTTAAAAAAACAACCTTCATCAATAATTCATTATATTGAAGATTTTATTTTGAAATCAATTCTAGAAGTAACTCTAAATTTTAGTATTTAATTTTTATATGCTTTAATAAAACCAACATTCATCACTACTTCCTCACATTAAAGATTTTATTTTGAAATCAACTTTATAAGTAACTCTAAGTTTTAGTTATAACTAAATTTTGTGCAACTAATATTGAAAATTTAACATTCAAATAAAATATAATATTTTTTTCTTAAAACAATATTTTTTAAACTTTCATATTATTTTAAATAATTATTTTATAATAGAAAAAATTCAATTGTAGATCAAATATTACTAAGAATGAAATTTAAGTGAATGTTAATATTTATTACTATATTATATAGAATCAAAGTTGACATAAAATATATTAGTAACACATTTAATGTTAGAATTCGGTTCTTAATCTCGGTTCTTCAGTTCGGTACAGTACGGTACAGTTCGGTTCGGTTCTCGGTACGGATATTTGTGAAATCTCCAGAACCGTACCAATTATTTTTTCGGTTCGGTTCAGTTCGGAGAAAGTCAAACGGTCAACGGTTATTTTTCGGTTCGGAGTGATTTCGGTTCGGTTTTCAGAACGGTTCGGAATTCTCCAAGTCCCATGCTCAGCCCTAATACGAACAACCAACAACTGAATAAAATGAGAGGACAAGTTAACAGAGTATCTAGAGCCGACCCCAATAGGGTAATACTCGGATACACAACAAAAACACAATGACACTAAAATCTCTCAAGAGGAGAATGAAAAAGGAAAAAAAAACGGCCCGAACAGAATAATGTCCGAGTGTGTGCGATCCCAACAGGATAATAAGGTCAAACCTAGGCGAACTGAGGCCAATGGCCCGGACCTAAAACACAAAGACAAACACAAAACAAGCACAGACACCTACAGCACAAAACAATAACAACAAAAAATAAAATAAACACAAAAAGCCCTTCCCACAACAATAACACTAGTCCCAACACGAGGCACCAGTAGAATCACGGACAAGCACTCACAGAGATGAACCACAACCTAGAAATCAGCTCCCGAAACTGCCGAAACGCCTAGATAAAGCTAATATCCGAGGCCCGGGACAACCCCAAGAAGTGAAAACCAACCCACAGCCAGAGGGACGTCGATCAGCCCCCCAACACTCCAGCTTCCCAAGAACCGGCCAACACCACTAGCCTAGGACCGGCAAGCCGGACACCCCTCTTCACAACACCAGTGGCGAGAAACACAGGGGCTCGAATCGACCCGCCTCAGCCAGCCCACTCAACTCAGACGAGTCGAGCAGCCACCCCTAAAGCTCCGACCAAACACCGCACCTCACATCCCACCGCATGACGAGCCCACCATCGGAAATGCCGAAATCGAGCATCCACTATTTTTTTTTTCTTTCTTTCTTTTTTTGCGTTTCTCATATTTTTCACGTTTTTGCCCTTTCTCTTTACAACTTGCGAAATTTTGGTGAACGGACCACATTAAAGTTTACTTCTTTGTGGGCAAAGGCTAAGCGCAACATTTTCTTAGGAAGACTAGACTTTTATGTAAAATTGTTCAAGGATTTGCAAGATATTTTGAAACATCATCTTCACTATATGTAGAATATATGCAACTAAACCCGAATTTCTTGTCTTCTTTTAAAGGTTCGAAATTCTATATTTTCTATTTCCGAGCTTAATAGGTTACGATTCAACTTTGATTTGCAATTCATTAAAAATTGTAATTTAATATGATTAACATCTATATATTCTACATTTTCAATCAATCAGAATCACTATGTTTATTTATTTTATATTTTACATATTCCTCATATAATTATATGTGTTTTCTTGTATTTTTAGAACGTGATAGTTTTGTATGCAGTATAAACTTTTTTACATCATATATTTAAATTAATATTTTTTTTTCTTACGATTTTGGTTATTTCGTTTTTAATTATTACATCTGTTGCATTGCATGTATTAAAAAAAAAAAAAAAAAAAAAAAAAAAAAAAAAAAAAAAAAAAAAAAAAACTTATAATAACATCTACTTACCTGATATCCAATCATATCTATCTACTATATAATTAGACAACTCACTTTTTATTTTTAGTACGTTTTTAGTGGGTCCTACAACAAATTTTCTATTTTTAGAAATTTAACTGTGTTGTCACGTCTTACAAGCTTATTAATATTTTATTTGGAAGGTACGTTTTAAATTTTTATTTTTGTTTAGAAAAAAGAATTTAGTATGTATTTTTGTTGTTGTTGACTACCATGATTAAATAAATATTTATATGGAAAATGCAATGATGTATAATTTTCGGTTGTTCCACAACATAGTATGAGTAATTTCACTTTATAATTAAATATAAAATTATCCACTTCTTAATCATTTTGTCATTTTTTTTTTTTTGTGATATTTTTGCAGCTCTTTCTCCACATATTTTTAATCAATTTCAAAATAGATTATTTTGTAGGTTTGAATTAATTCAAAACAAATTAATTGATCCATTAATTTTATTTTTGTTCAGTCAGATTATTAATAAATTTAATGGAAATATAAAAATAATTGTTTATTTCATTCAATTTTTTTATTAGGGCTACGGTAGTTTATTTGAGTGGGCAACTACAATATAATCAGTTATTTGCAATGGATGAGTAACCGTTATGTAGTGGTTCCATATTTAATTAACTAAATAAATTTATTCACAAGCAATTTAACCGTATATAGTTGTGGGTGAGAATTTTATATTTTATCACAAGTTTTATAATTTGTTTCATTGTTTGCTTTAAATTTCTTAAAAATGTATGACTGCATTATAAGCAGTTTCAATTTCAATACATTAATTTTTACTTATAAAAATTTTTTGTTTATTGAAGTTACAAAAGACTATAATTTTTCCAGTTGCATTAACTTGTTTAGATCTGGACAGATGATAAAATTAAAAAAAAAAAAAAAAATTGTAGTAATTGTTTTTGTTAAATATATTGGAATGAATTGTTTGTTTCCCAATTTGTTTCAATTAATTCGCTCTCAATTTGTTTCTTATGTAATTATAATTTTTATTTTTTTGATTCTGATCAACCTTTTATTTTGATTCTTATTCCAGGTGAATTAAATATTGATTGACATAATTTCATAAATTCCTTGATGATTTTACTATGCAAAAAAAAAAATAATAATAATAAAATAAAAAATAAAATAAATATCTTAATGTATATAATTTTTCAGTGATATACTATGGTTATTTGTTATTATAGTACAACACAACCTTTATTTTACTTATTACATAATTCATCTAAGTATTCCCGTGCAAATGCGCGGGCAACAACACTAGTAGTTTTTTTATGGAATGACTCGACTTATGAAGTCATACACACTTATCCATTTTCTAACAATTTAATAAAAAAAAAAAACGCTAAGTGCCAAAAAAAAAAAAGAAATAAATAAATAGTGAAGCAGTTGATTTGGTTCCTCATTCATTGGACTTCAGTTTCATCACTTTCATAGTCAGTCCCGATCTGTTCGGAACTTATAGGAGCTTTAGGATCACGAGCAAAATTGATCTTTATCACGTGTCACGTCACGTGCGTGTAGTGAAGCTGACTATAAAGTGTCACCCACCACTACACTTGTGCGTGAACGCATCCATTTATGACTCACTAATATCAGACAAAATACGCCATTAATTGACAGCCAAACAGTTTACTTTTGGGATCACAACTACTTGTTCAAATCACAATTTACTAGTCACATTAGTACATTACTATCATATCATCAATTTGATGTGAATTTATGGCATGGAAATGGGTTAATAAGATAAGTTATATAGAAGTACTTTCGTTAAAGACACCTCAATGAGTCGGGCCAAGCTCAAATACTCGATAATCGAACTTGGCCAGAGCTTTTATCGAGAGTTCGGATCGGTTGGCTTATTAGTTAAACGATAGAGTTTGAACTCAACTCATTTTATGTAATTAACGAGTTGAGTTGAGCTGAAATGAAGATTAGAGAATAAAAAAAAAAAAATCATTTTTTTTTTGCCTAACGAGTAGCTTGTTAGTCGCACTAAAACAATAAGTTTCCGTAGAGTTAGAGTTTCATTTGCTATTGACCACGCGTCGCAGCGCGATAAAATTAAAATTTATATTTTCCTTGACTAACCTCTACAAATTAGTAGTAGCGACGAGTAAGGGTCGATTCCACGAGTAGTGTGAATCAAATCGTGAATTTTCTCGTATTAATTGAATTATAAAAACAATAAAATAGAAGGGGGATTGTGATTTAATAGCTAAACTAACTAAAATAAATAAAACCTAAACAAATAAAATAAAATAAATTAAGAGAAATTTCTAGTTCACGGTTCCGTTTACACACTCGACTGGCTCGTCTAATCACCTTTGGTATCAAATCTCGCTATCTTATGAAATTACTAGCCCTAGGTAACGACACGATCTGCTACCCAAATTTTTTGTTATTTTTATTTAACCGCGAGACACTTTACGTTTAAGTCTGACTTCTTGTACAGTCTAGAAAAACGTTTCAAGATTTAATGCAATTAGCCGCTTTACGAATTAGAAAAATAGGCTAGACTAAGTAGTGAACTCAACCGCGTTCGTTCACTTAAATATGTCGTGTTATCCCGGTCGTTACCGTTTTCTGATTACCTCTTATGAATTAAACACAACAACAATTACGGATTGAAAATCTAATTCAGCTATAGATATGAAAAACTTAATTTAGGTGATCAATCTAAATAAAACTCAACAAATCATGGTTGCTAGTCAAAATAACACAAACAATTTAAAAAAGATATTAAAATTATCAACCACGTAAATTAATCAAACATCGTCAAGTCGTAGGTCCCCGGAACTAGAAATCTCCCCTATATATAATTCTCGAATGCGTTGAGCCTAAGTGGCAGGCTCGCATGCTTCGAGATCCTAGGTGTCAAAATTTCATGCTTCATTGTTTGGCTTGGACAGATTTTAATTTAATTTTAATCCAAAAATAATTAGGTCCGGATTACCATAAATATGTTGATTTATTTATGATCATTTTAGATGTATTAAGTGTATTTTAGTATCATTTCCTATTATAAGTATTGAATTGTAAATGTATTTTAAAAGTTGATAACTTTTGTATTTCTTATCGATTTTACATATATAATATATCAAATTAATTGTCTTTTAATGAGCTTCGATTTGACATCCATTTTGTATATATAAAATGAATAATTATATTTATGTTTATAATAATAATAAATTTATATTTAAAAATTAATTAAAAAATAAAATTATTTCTCAATTAATATATTTATGTTTAATGTAGTTATATGTAATAAGTTAAAAACATTATTATAATATGACACAACTAAGTCGCACAAGTAACAAGTGTCATACGAAAATATATAATAATATATATATTTTTTATAAAAACTATTTAAATTTCAACCACTTTTTTCTTATTAATTTTAAAATTTATGAAAAAAAAAATTAACAAGCACTCGTGTAATACACGGGTGTTGTACTAGTAATAACACTATAGCATAATAAATAATAAGAAAAATTAACAATAAAATTATCTCTCGTGTGCGGGTGCGGCTTCTTCCTCGAGTGATCGAGTTCTCGTATCAGTCCGCGTCTCTTCCCTGCGCCCGTACTCTCTGTTTTGCGTGAATATTTTTCTTCAAGTGGCTGCAATTGTATCACCTTTTGATGATAATTAAATCTTGATCAAATTTAATTTTCTTTTGCCTCCAATCTCTCCCTACAAAAATAAATTTTACTTTTCTTTTATTTCATTTAAATGCCATCAGCCATAATAAAACATGTCCCACCAACCAAAAATCTAAATTAGGCCACTTATATAATCCAACATTTATAAGTAATAAGACTTTGGCTGAAAATATGTCCCAACATATTGAATATTTAAGCATAAAAATATCAAAGCACATGAGTTCATTCAAATAATAATTAAGTAGAAAAACATATATATAATTGCGATAAAATTCAGCATATAAAAATACGTTAATAAATATACAAAACATACACTTTTTTCGACCAATCAACTATTAAATTATTAAATTAACGAGCTCAAAGAACTTTATCGAATCGAGGCGAACTCTCTTGACCTGCTAACTATGCCACACAAAATGATATAATAAAATTTTTGGAATATTTTTTTTTTCATATTTGAGGTTTTCAATGCAATATTTATTTTATTCCAATAGTATGTAATTCAACACGTTGAGATTCCAGGTATATTCCAAAACCCAACCAAGGACCATATATAATTGGACTTTTATATTGCAAGAGCAACAAAAAATCATGGGCAATTATCAAAATTAGTCCTATAACTTGGATACTGTCCAAAAAATCACTCTTATATTGACCACTTTCAATTTAGGTCCTATAATTTATCGATTTCATCAATTTTGGTCCTTTTTATTCGGATCCTAAATTAAAAAGTGACGGCATGACGTGTCATTTTTTAAGGTTACATGGCGTGATTATGATCTACGTGGCACGTCAATTTTGGTCCTATAATTTGTCGATTTCATCAATTTTTGTCCTTTTTATGCCACGTCACTTTTTAATCCAGGGTACAGATAGAAAAGGACCAAAATTGATGAAATCGACAAATTATAAATAAGATCTAAATTGAAAATGGTCAATATAGAGGTGGTTTTTTAGACAACGACTAAATTATAGGACCAATTTTAGATTTTTGCCAAAAATCATGAATATTTAACGTTTTCAACTATAAATCATTGTTGCTATATTTTTTGTTATCTAAGCAATTACTTTAATACTAGTTATTATTAACACAAAAGTCAAAACCCGCACACAACGCGGAATCACTCGTGGGGGTGAGAGAGTGACAGCAAAACAACTCAATAAATAATAGTAATACTTTAATTAACTCCTAATAATGTTTCATAGATCAATATATAAGAAATTAACAAATATTA
Source organism: Striga hermonthica (assembly GCA_902706635.1). Lineage (NCBI taxonomy): Eukaryota > Viridiplantae > Streptophyta > Magnoliopsida > Lamiales > Orobanchaceae > Striga > Striga hermonthica. Next base: position 16,143,981 of record CACSLK010027752.1, on the reverse strand, counting down.
ATATCACTGCAGAGATAAGAATTAACAAATACATATTAATTTTTTATTTTTTTTTTTTTAACGAGGAGGCCATATTCCTTGTGCTGGGCAAAAGTTGAGTCAGCACAAGGAACATGGCCTCGTCGTGATATTAAAAGTTGAGGCAAACTAATCTAAGTGCGACTCATCATGCTATTTGAATGAAAATAAAAGTTGAGCCAAAAGATCGTGATTCAAGATATAAATTAATGAACACATAAGGAATATTTCGTTGTTGTTTTCTTTTAAGTTCTTCCGAGCTTACCGTCCTTCACTTTCGTCTTACTGGATTAGGAGTTAATTAGCCATGACTTTTGTCGTAGTCAGTTCAAAAACATAAACCGAGCCACTTGCAGACATGTTGATCAAAATTACTATGTTTCGCCTTATAGAAGGTGAACCATGTATGCTTTATCCTTGCCTTCTACTTCTAGAATCTGAAGGAGGTGAAAGGTTTTCTGATCGTATCAAGCATGAGTTGGCGATCATAACATATCTGGATAGAATTTATAACGAATTCTAAAAACTAAATAATTTTGTTGGGTTTTTGTCGTTTTTTTAATTAGGTTTATTAGGGTTCTTATTGGTTAGAACTTCCAGTTATCTTAGAAATTTGATATATCTTAGGAACCGTAGCACTTTTCAGCACAACTCCTCGCGGTGAAGTGTAAGGGTCTCCTTCATATTTATAATGTCATGCTTTTATTTATGTTTTCTTTTAAGTAATGTTTTTTCAAAAAAAAAAAATAAATAAATAAAAAAAATATAGTCTATATATTTATGAAAATAATATTTTAATTTAATGGTTAGACCGTCTTTTACCGTAATTTCTTGGGTCATACGTGCTTGGGTCAAATTAGAAAATAAATTTTGGCCACCATTTTGTGTCTATGCCAAAGTTCTATTGGATGATTCATAATTATTTGTTGAGTGAAGATGACAATATGACATACGAATTAAAACGAGAAAAATAAACAACACAAGATTTACGTGGTTCGGCAATGTGCCTACGTCCACGACGGCCAGTGGCGCAGCCATACCTTGTGGCTGGGGTCAGCTGACCCTTATGGATTTCAAAATTTTTAGTATAAAATACTGTTCAAACACTGTTTACTAGGTTAATGACCCCGCTAAAAAATATTGCCGACCCCGGTAAAATTTGAGGCTGGCTCCGCCCCTGACGACGGCAGAGGGATATATTTTTATTATGAATCGTACTCAATACATCAATATACCATGTATTTATATCATAACCCTACAGGAAATTAAGTACTCATGGAATTTAGAGGTAGAATTTTGTAATTGTAGAGCTATTTTTACTAACTTATATATTTTCTGTAAAATCTTCTGCTGCTTTTTGCTCAATGTGGTAGATAGTTTAGTTGGTCTTTTTTTATGCTGTGTTATGTAGTTTCTTGTGATATTTGTGTTTTATGTGCTTTCTGTTGTTCAGTAATGATTAATTCTGTGATCTTTTAATTTCTCTTGACCATATAATTCTTAATAAATTTGTAAACATATGGTGAATTTCCTCGCTTTCGTTTTTCAAGTTTTAATGGATTTTTTCACAATCGGTAGCCGGATATATATAAGGTGCTCTTCAAGAAACTTCAGACCGATTTATGAAATTAATTCTTTTTACGCTTGCAGGCATCAGCCTACCTCTTTCTTTTGTCAATATATGAGCCATACCAACTTTATTTATAGTCAAGAGAATGTTTGAGGAGGAACATATATATTCCAACAATTTTATATATGAGTATACAAATAACTTATAAGTACAACTACCTCTTTTTAGCTATATAAAAACAACACAAGAACAATCATAATAATTGTGAAATAAATTCAAACTAGTACAAAGAAATATATGATAAAAACTATTTATGTCTAATACCAAATCTAAAAGCGTGAGAATCTTCCACTTAGACTCAACACGTTTTGAATTAATACATGAATTGGAACATAAAGTTGTCAAACTTAAAGGACATGTGGTCATTACTATAATTAGCCAATGTTAATAAGATAACATAAAGTCATAAACTGTAATAACTCAACTTCTTGTTAATGGAAATGATGTATTATCTTTTATTGATTTCGTTCATTTTCAGCGAATAAGTTCGACGTTAAGTCGAAAAGTTTATCCGGTTAATTATTAACCGAGTCCAATTGATAATTAGTTTCCGAACCGTTTATTTTATAAACAGACATTATTAATCGGGATTAATTATTAATAGTTTAGCATGTTCGGAATTAAGTTCGAGGTTGAAACTAAGCTAAGTTGAGAAAGAACGCAAGGTACACGAAGCATACGCATGTACACGCACTCATGCACGCATGCCGTTCACACAGCCACGCACATGAACGCGCATCGCGCGCAGCACTGCTGATACGGAAGTGGTTGTCGAGGCTAACGGATGGTCGGGAGTGACCGTGGGTCGAA
>CACSLK010027752.1:16116628-16128701 GCA_902706635.1 Striga hermonthica | reverse complement strand
CACCCGCAAGAGGAGCATGTATGTTGGTCATGCTCATCTTGGAAACCAAAGTCTGAAACTGAGAGATGGGCAGGGCTTTAGTGAGTGAATCTGCCAACTGAGCTTCAGTAGGAATGTGATGAAGGGTGAGCAATCCATTGTTGATTTTCTCTCTTATAAGATGACAATCCAGTTCAATATGCTTAGTTCTTTCATGGAATACAGGGTTAGAAGCCAAGGCTAAAGTTGAATTGCTATCTGTAAAAACACAAGCAGGAGTAGTAAGTGATATACCAAGTTCTTTGCACAAATATGTAAGCCATTGGATTTCACAAGAAGTAGCTGCAAGGGCTCTATATTCAGCCTCAACAGATGATCTACTTATTGTTTGTTGCTTTTTAGATTTCCAAGATACGAGAGAGTTACCAAGAAAAACCAGATATCCAGTTACACTTCTTCTAGTGTTAATGCATGAGGCCCAATCACTATCAGAGTAAGCAAGAAACTGTAAAGGGGAATCTCTGTGGAACAACATACCTTGGCCAATGGTTCCTTTTACATACCTGAGTACTCTTTGTGCAGCAGTTATGTGTTGCTCTGTTGGAGCTGACATAAATTGACTAAGAGATTGAACAGAATAGGCAATGTCTGGCCTGCTTATAGTAAGATAAATGAGTCTGCCCACTAGCCTTCTATAAGAAGTAGGATCAGACAGTAAAGTAAAAGTAGATGTATCATTGTACAATTTTAAAGTAGAGTCCATGGGAGTAGATGCAGGTTTGCAACCTAACATCCCAGAGTCAGTTAGAATGTCTAATGCATATTTTCTCTGGCACATATGAATACCCTTTGCAGAGTGTGCAAATTCTAAACCAAGAATGTACTTTAACTGACCCAAATCTTTGATAGTAAAACAAGCATCAAGATGAGATTTGATAGACTCAATTTTCTGAGTATCATTACCTGTTAGGATTATATCATCCACATATACAAGTAAGACAATAAATGATCCAGATTCATTTAAATAAAACATAGAGCAATCAGCAATGGACTGAGAGAAGCCATAATCAATCAGACAAGAGGTTAGTTTATGAAACCATTGCCTACTTGCCTGTTTTAACCCATAAAGAGACTTTGTTAATTTGCAAACCCTAGTGTCTGAAGGAGAACAATAACCTGCGGGTGGGGTCATGTAAACCTTTTCAAGTAAATCACCATGAAGGAATGCATTATTAACATCTAGTTGGTGAATGAACCAGTTTTTAATGGCAGCCAATGCAATAATAAATCTAACAGTACTAATTTTTGCCACAGGAGAGAAGGTTTCAAAATAATCTATGCCTTCTTCCTGGGTATGCCCTTTGGCTACTAATCTAGCCTTATATCTCTCAATTGACCCATCAGACTTGTATTTGATTTTAAAAACCCATTTGCATCCTATAGCATGCTTATTTTTAGGAAGAGCTGTGAGCTGCCAAGTGTTTGTTTGTTCTAAGGCTTTAAGTTCTTTATTCATAGCCTCTTGCCATAAGGGGTCCTTGGCAGCTTGTTTATAAGATTTTGGCTCAACAACATGTGTTATGGATGCAGTAAAACAATTGTGTGATGCAGACAATTGACAAGTAGATAGATAATTGGAGATAGGGTATTGAGATGTCCCAGAAATGTTGTTTGATGGCTGAGAAGAAGTGTCAGCTTCATCAAGATCAGTAATGGAAAGATTGCCATGATGAGATTTGGAACTGTTTGGGACTGAATGGTGATATATGCTTAAGTAAGTTGGGGGTTTTGTGGTTCTTGTAGATCTCTTTTTGGGAGGGGAAATATTTTGGTTTGAAGAAGGTAGCTGAGGAGAACTTTGATTGTGTGAAGTTGAAGGAGAATTCTGGTTCTGAACAGGTGAGTGTTGGCCTGGTTGAGTAGTTATTTGAGTATTAGGGATTTGAGAGAGGTGGGTTGGAGAGGTGTCAAAAGAAAATTCTGAGGTAGGTATTGGAAACAATGATTGAGGTTCTGGATTGGCTGGAACTTCGTAGGGAAATACATTTTCATAGAAAACAACATTTCTGGATATGAATATTTGCTTGGTTTCCAAGTTGTAAAGGGTATATCCCTTACAACCCAAAGGATAACCAAGAAAAATGCATTTGGATGCCCTAGGATCAAACTTATGCCTATGAGCATGCAAAGTTGAAGCAAAGCAAAGACAACCAATTACTTTCATGTGATCATATGTGGGAGGTTTATTGAAAAGAGTCTCAAATGGAGACTTATTTTGTAAAACAGTGGTAGGAATCCTGTTTATGATGTGCACAGCAGCAAGTATACAATCAATCTAAAAATGCAAAGGGAGGTGTACATGAAAGAGTAATGCCCTGGCAACTTGTAAAATATGTTGGTGTTTTCTTTCCACCCTTGCATTTTGTTGTGGAGTTTCCACACAAGATTTTTGATGTAAAATACCATTTTCTGAATAAAAATCTTGAAGAATAAACTCAGTGCCATTATCAGTCCTTATGGATTTTATTTTTCTTTCAAACTGAGTAGCAACCATTTTGGAAAAATGAATGAGAGACTTTTTAGTGTCTGATTTGTGAATAAGGGGATAAATCCAAGTTACTCTGCTAAAATCATCAACAATTGTGAGAAAGAACCTATACCCTAGATGAGAAGGTACTGAGAAGGGTCCCCAAACATCACAGTGTATTAGTTCAAAAGGAAAAGTAGATACAAAGTTGCTATCAGGAAATGGCAATCTTTTCTGTCTAGAAAAATGGCAAACATCACATGGATTAACAGATTTGCATAAGCTAGAGCCAACATGTAAAGAAATCAATTTAGAAAAAGACAAATGTCCCAATCTGTGATGCCACAACATTGTTTCAGTATGTGGTATGGTTACAGGTAATTGAAGATTTACAGCATCAGTAGTATTAACAGTATTATCTATAGAAGATGGAGATGCAACAATGGATGAAGCAGTAGAAGAATTGGTATGCAACAGTATGGGTGATGACATGTTCAAGTGGTATAGACCATCTTTCATATCAGCAGAACCAATCACTTTGTGAGTTGTTAGGTCCTGTAAAATGCAAGAAGAGGACAGGAATTTGATAATACAATTATTCTGTGCAGTTAATTTGGAAACAGAAATAAGGTTGAAGTTGAATGATGGAACATGTAATGCATCAACAAGAGATAGATAAGGAGACAGTTTAACATGACCAATGTGAGATGCTATAGTATGATTGCCATTTGGAAGATTAATTTTCACAGATACATTTTTGACATTGCAATCATAGAAATCAGAGGAACAAAGCATGTGATCAGTAGCTCATGTATCAAGAATCCAAGTAGTTTTGCACAATTTACTAATAGCCATACAAGAGATAGAGGTTGAGTTACCAGTATTTTCAGCCATAGCAGATGCAATCACATGAGCAATGTTAGAAGATTGCTTCATTTCCTGTGACTTTTTAAAGGCTAAAAACTCAGTAAACAAACTGTTAGTCAGGGAAGATGCATCATGTTGATCCTCAGAAACAGTGACATTTGGTTCAGAAACAGTGATATTGGCAGAATGATTGGAATTTTGTTTAATGCCTCGGGGTCCAACCCAATTAATGGGATACCCTATGAGATGATAGCACTTGTCAACAGAATGGCCTAGATAGCCACAATGAGTACATTTGGGTCGTTTTTTGTCTTTGAAATTGTTTGGCTTGGTGTTTTTAGGAAAAGGCTGTTGTGTTTTGGTAAACATGGCCAAAGTGTCAAGGCTTTTAGTGGTATTGGACAATGTTCTCTGGCTTTCTTCTTGAAGTAGCAAAGAGTATATAGTTGACAGAGAAGGTAATGGAGTTGACAAAAGAAAATGGCTCCTGAGAGCTGAATAAGAGTCATTGAGGCCTATGAGGAATTTCATGACTGAATCATTTTGTTGAGATGTGGTCATGGATTCAAAGATATGACATGAGCAGTTAGTGAATGCACCACAAGTACATTTAAAAATAGGTCGATAGGTAATGTACTCATCCCAGTAAGACTTGAATTTATTGTAATACTGAGTAATGGTGAGGGAACCTTGATCAATTGTACTCAAAGATTTCTCCAATTGAAAAACCCTAGGTCCACTAGACATTGCATAACGAGATTTTAATTCATCCCATACATCTTGTGCAACAGAGAAAAATAGCAATGACTGGCGAATATCCTTATGAATAGAGTTGAGGATCCAGGATAATACCAGATTATTGGCTCGAACCCAAGCAATAGAGGCGATAGGATTTTGGGTAGGATTAGGAGCTAGAACCGTACCATCAATGAAGCCGATCTTGTTTTTCACACTGAGGGCCATGGTGACGGCGCGTGACCAAGAGACGTAATTATCGCCATTGAAAACTTCAGCCACGATCAGCGCCCCTGGGTTATCGCTTGCGTGAAGGTAGAACGATGAAGATGGATCATCAGTAGGACATATGACAGTCGCCATTTATGGATCTATCAGCTTTGCTCTCGAATATGGAGAATAGATCGATGAAATCGAACAGAAACGACAGATCGAAAAATGTGGAATCGAAGAACAGCGATTAAAAAAAACGAAAGATCGAAGCGAGATCTCGGAGAAAACAATCGAAATCAAGCAATCGAGAATCAAAAGATCAAAAACAAGCAGCGGACGATCGAAAAACCAGCGATTGATACCATGTTGAGATTCATAATCGATGAACAAAGAGAGAGAAAACAAATGAAAGAGGCGATCTGTATTCACGAGAGAAAGAGAAAAGTGTAAAGTGTCCTTTAGGGTTTACAATGGTAGTATTTATACTAGGATGCTATACTATAAGTTGCCACTCTGCAATCAACAACTTTACATGAAAGTAATATTACAACATAATAAGATACAATATAAAAATGTAAATATAATTCCTAATAGACACTTTCTGCAAATTGCATGATAACAACTAGGGCTGCAAACGAGTCGAGCAGCTCGCGAGCGCTCGAGTCAAAGCTCGACTCGAGCTCGAGTTTGACCGATCTCGAGCGGCTCGATCACGAACTCGAGTCGAGTTCGAGCCCATATATTGCATTATCGCGCGGCTCGCGAGCGGATCGAGATATGTGAAATTACTAAAATACCCTTGTAATATATGTAATTAATGGTTATTTTACAAAATTTCTTGAAAAAATTTGAGCCGAACTCGAGCCGAGCTCGAACATTATGAATTCGAGTCGAGCTCGAGCTCTTGTATGTTTTGATCGAGTCGAGCTCGAGCACCAAAAATCGAGCTCGACGAGCTCGAACTCGAGCTCGAGCACCTAAAAAAAAAATTCAATCCGCTCGATAAGGCCAATGCTCGACTCGGCTCGGCTCATTTGCAGCCCTAATAACAACAAAGAAGCTCCAAAGACATTGAAGCAGCTTGGCCGTCTTTTCCCAAACAATAAAGTGATCATACAGATCAAATCACGTGCGGTTTTAGTTTTCTTCTTGTTATGTTGTGCTCCTCTATTGTGGTTCACTAACAAAAGTTTAAAGAAAATATCTGAATATGTGTATATTTTTCTCCAGTCTTTTTTTTTTTTTTATTTCTCATTCAAAAATTATTTTCACACAACGTCTTACATGATGCTGCCGGTGGTTGTTTGAAGATGTTATTACTAAAAATGAATTATAAGTCCTTTTTCGGATTTCTCATTCGAAAAATTATTTTTGCATATTGTTTTACATGATGATGTAATTTTTGCACATTGTTTTACATGATAGGTAGTTGTTTAACGATGTTATTAATGAAAATGAGTTCGAGCCTTGTTGAGGTTATTCCAGTGCTGCCGAAGAAGCCAAAGCAGTAGCGACAGAAGTTGAGTCAAACTTTATCAACATATCCAATGAAAAATAGGTGGTGTAGTTGGGTTTACTAAAATATAGTGTTTTGTTTTATTTTCTTTACGCACTAAAATATAGAGTAAGAATGTAAGATGTATAATTTTTTTCTTTAATTATTCTTTTTTCTTTTTTCTCACTTCAGTAGAAATTCGGACTCCTCTCTAAACCTACTTTGGCCTTGTATCATATAAATATTTCAATTGATGGAGATATTATTTAACCACCGGTCCACCAGATAAGAAGCATGTATCCAAAGGCACAAAATTTGAGTAACCTTGTATTCATTTAGAACTCTTGGGAGATGTTTTAGAACTTTTTGAAAGGCAAAAATACATAACCAACAAATTTAGAAATTGCATAACTAATCAATTTAGAGAAAAAAAAAAAAAAAAAAAAAAAAATCCGTGAAAGTTACGGGAGAGCTAGAATTCCAAAACTACTCAAACTCTTTTAAATATATAAATCACAAGAAAAAAAAAAAATTATACAAAATAATTATTAATTTTTATTTTTTTTTTTTTTATTTTTTTATAAAAAGATGGAAGTTATATGAATTCAAATTTTCAAACAAACCAAAACTATTTTCGGTTATTTTTTTTTTCTCTCTTACTTCTCCTTCTTTCTTTTGTTCTTCTTCTTCACGCCTAGGAGTGAGCATGAGTCGGTACGGTTCAAAAATTGACAAATCTCCGGAACCGTACCAAAATTCGAAGAAGAAGCGAGTGAATTTACGAGAAAAATATTGTAATAATCGGCCGAAATGTTTAATTCAAATGTGGTTTATGAAATATTATAATCTTCGATTGTTTGCCAACAAGAAGAAGAAGAAGAACCAATAAAATATGTTCAAAATTCAAACAGAAGAGTATCAATATCTCAAAGTGATTTCAAGTTGCTTATTTTTTTTAAGTGTTCAGAAGCTGGTCAAGACTCTTGTTATTGACTGCAAGTTGTGATCGTTGTTTTAACTCTTGAAACAAAAAGATCCATAAAATGTCATGTCCTTGATTTTGTTTTTACATTTAAGGTTAAGAACTTTGTTATGTCTTGTGCTTAAAAAAAATAAATAAATAAATAAATATATAGCTAATGATCACTTCAATCTAAAACTGAAAGTCACATTTTGTTCTCTTTTAGCAGATTCTGAACATGCTTAGAAATAACACAATCATAGAAAAGTAAAACACAATTGAGTCCCATTACAAGTGCTGAAACGCAAATCCAATCTCCTCAAGTACAGATGACCATCTAAATTCTCCCAACACATCTTTTCTTATGCCTTGTTAGAAATGTTGTTTGAGAGCCAGTCAAGCCCCTCGTACAGCCCTTCACCGGAGGTTGCACAGGTGCTCCGGATGTACCAATGGCATTGACGAAGAGAATGAAGTCCAAGCTTGTCTGTAATCTCAACCACAAAGTTCATCCTCATTCAACATCCTGAGCAGTTCATCCCTCGCCTCAACAACACGATCCCCGATCATTACTGTCAACGACTAAAATCAGGCCTCGAGTGTTCTGGAAGTAAATGCCTCTACAATGGTCGGATCTTGTCCTGTAAATTATTCTTCCTCAGATGACCTCCCGACTCGAGACAAAGCTGTGCAGCTCATCCAGCAGCACAACATCAGATACGTACGGATATACGACTCCAACATCCAAGTCCTCAAGGCCTTTTCCAACACAGGCATGGAGCTCACCATCGGCATCCCCAACTCCGACCTCCTCGCTTTCTCCCAGTTCCAATCGAACGTCGACACCTGGCTCAAAAACTCCAGAATTATGTTACTTAGCCAACCTCCATTACAACTTGGTTTACAACCAAGTGTAATGGAGGCATTAAAAAATGTTTCTTTAATGCCTTCATTACATTTGGTTGTAAACCAAGTTGTAATGGAGGTGGGCACTGTAGCATAACCCAAAACTCCATCCTTCCCTAGTACCAAGCCACCCGCATCACCCACGGTCGGGCCGAGGCCACCAAGTCGCCTGACGTCTTCTCACTCGTGGTTCCGGCCATGAGTTGCGTGCTTGCCTCCCTGAGTTCCGGCCCTGAGAACCACTCACTTTCTCGGCATCCTCTCACGATCCTTCCTCCCCTCTACCGGAGCCTTTGACAACCGCTACGCGCTTCCTCCGGCCCTGCTCGAGCTTCTGGTGGAGAATTGGTAAATTTGGCAAAAAAAAAAATAAGGAATTGCATTCGATTAAGAAATTCGACAAAAAAATCTGGGGAAAACGGAGATTATGAACGGAGAAGAAGAAAATTTAGCAGACAGAGAAAATATCTCGAAATAAGAACAAAATTAAGATAATGCAAATATAAGTTAGAATGCAACAAAATAACTTTATCCAATCAGCGCCTTAGAGCATTTTTAACAATCTCTCCTCATAAATCTCCTTTAAATACTTCCCAACATACTACATCATTTAAAACATCATTCTTATTCACTCTACAAACCTCATTTTTGTATGGGCCCACATGTTTTCCAGTTACTTTTAATTAAGAGAAAATTACACTGTCCACTACACATTAACATTTTTATTACATAATTACAACTCATGTATATTTATTTATAAATTAACTAAAACTATCATATTTATTTACAAACATACTAGATTAGTGAGCAACAGATAATTACTTTTAAATATGGTAAAAGCAGATTTAATGGGATCTATAATCATCACTCTCTATCTCTCCCTCTCTCGTCTTCTTCTTCTCTCTCTCCATCTCATCTGCTTCTTCTTCTATGTCTAAGACCAATTGCTCGCGCCAATCGCTATTTTTTATTCCATTTTCAATCTATTTTCTGTTTCTAATTTTAGGTAAAATAAATGAATTTGTGTCACTGTGTGAGCTCCATCTCTCAATCGTGATTGCCGGACCGGATATCTGAAGCAATACCCCCGTCGCCGGAGATTCGCCAACGTGATTGACGATTTACTTGGCGCCGGCTGTGCTCCGACCCCAAATTGCTCCCGATGGACGCTCTCAAATGTCAAACCGGAAAACAGTCATCCTTTCCGATCGCCGTCCGCGGTAAGTGAGTTGGGTGCTCCAAGGCCGCCTGAAAATTGTCCTGTATTAGCTGTTACCACCAAAATTTGAGGATTTACTTCATAATTGATTTGGAGGATATTTGGTAAATTATATCAATATTATTTAGTTCACCTTTTTTTTTTTTTTGTGGTAGATCTGGACGGATAGGTCTTTTGGTAGGGGCGGCCCTCGGTCCCGGCAGGCAGGGGTGCTTGAGACGGTTGCCCCAGTTCAAGCACAACAAGAAACGTTATTAATTTTTTCGATCTCCTCATATTTTATCGGTGTCCTGTAGATGAAACTTTGCAGTTTTTTATGGTCTATATTTAGTATATTTTTGGTATATTTTTATCTCTCATATTGTATCGTGTTTGTATTGTTTCCATGTTATATATATGGTTTATATTCAGTATATTTTTGGTATATTTATGATTTATATTTAGTAAAATCATGAAAAATATATACAATATATATACCATCATTACGGTTTATATTGTAAGTATATATATCGACATTATATTTTTTTATATTCATTATATATACCATGATTATGTTCAGTATATCTTCGGTATATGTATGGTTTATATTTATTAAAAACATGAAAAACATATACAAGCATTTTATTTGTACGTTACGCAGGGTTTATAGTTAGTATATTTTCAGTATATTTTCGGTATATTATCAAAAGAGTAATATTTAAAAAAAAATGATTAAAATAAACTATATATACCATTAAAAAAACTATATATATACTATTAAAAAACTAAAAATCTATCAAAATAAAACAAAAAATGTAAAATAAAAAAATGAATCCAATTTTTTTTTAGGTTGAAATAGATATAGTAATTGTCTTTTAGGCATCAATGTAGTTAAATATGGATTTTTATAACCAAAATTAAGGGATTGAAGTTGTAATGGATATGGTAACTCCTTTTAGGCATTAATGTAATTAAATATGGTCTACTAAGCAAAAACATAATTAATTATATTTGTATAGTAGAATTGTAAATATTTACAAATCATGTAGGAGATATGAAAATTCCCCATTAATTAATACTGATCTCTTATATTTTTATTAATGTTTTAAAACTATAACTCCACGTTTTATTTTTACTCAATATAAATGTTTCATGTATTTATTATAAATGATTTATATAAATCAAATTAAATTTATAATCAATTTGTAAATTTAATGAATTATTTATATTATTAAAATATATTAAATTATTATAAAATTCACACCATAAAGAGTAATAATTACATATCATAGTTAAATAAATAATTTTTTTTCAATTAGATCATCAAATAAATTAACACAAATGTTTATGAATTGTGTCAATTTACATAATCGTTAGAAGGATTGACCGTCATACTTTATGAAGTAAAAGACATTTTGATACTATCAAATGTCATACTTTATTATATTAATTTCTATTTAAAATAGTAAAAAAAGTGTTGTTATTTATTATAGGCCTACATATATTACGAGACTTTTACATCAAATGCGAAAATCAATTCCCACACCACCATGTATCCAAATACACAAAAATATGACTTCCTTTCGCAGTGACGGATTTAGAAATTTTAACGAGGGGGGCTCGATTTTAAATGTTCATTAACGAGCTTGTAGTTTAAGTAGAAACACTCATTTCATATAAAAATGTATTTACAATAAATAAATATAAACAGTACAAAATAATTGTTATATTCCAACGGAAAATTTTAAGGTAATATATTCCAATAGAAATTCCAACGGATATTCCAATAGTATAGATTCCGTTGGAATAGTTACAACGGAAATTCTAACGGAAATATTCCGTTGGAATGTATTTTTCATTGGAATTTTTGATGGAATTTGATGATTCCAACGGCTATATTTCCAACGGCTTTTCACCGTAGGAATTTCCGTTGGAATATGCAAATTCCGTTGGAATTTTATTTCCACTCCCGTTGGAAAATCAACCGTTGGAATCGTCAAAATCCAACGGAAATTCCAATAGAAACCTCATTCTAACGGAGTATTTTTGTTGGCATTTCCGTTGGAATCCATTGAAAATTTCCAACGGAAAAAATTAGTATTGAAATATCCGTTGGAATTGCCGTTGAAATAATTCTTTTGAAATAGATTTCCGTTGGAATTTTATCATTTTCTTGTAGTGAAATATTGGTACGTGTACCATAAAAAGAAGCTCCACACCTTCAAATTTTTACTTTATGTAATTATAATTTAATTCAACATCTATAATTTATTGAAATATATGTGTTTTTGCTGAATATTTGATTCAATTGAACTTTTACACAACATTCCATAGCATTTTTTTTTTCATGAAAGCTTATCAAATGTACATATTTTTAAGAAAAAATAAATGATATTAAAATATGTGATTAAACACACACAAAAAAAGAGTAAAAAACCAACATAAAAAATGTGACAATCCAACTAATAAATAATCGGTTTTATATATTCCTAAATCGATTTACAATTAAGAGACCAAAAGAGTAAATCATTATAAATATTTTCGAAAGCTTCTCTTAAATTTTAAATATAAGGGTTGTTAGCATATTTTTCAATAAATAAATAATATTATTAATTTAAATAAAAATAGCATATGAAATAAGTTTTAATTAGTAATATATTGTAAAAAAAAAAATACATTTCGTTACATATTTTATGCTATTTTATTTATATATTGATTTTTTTAGTAAATTTTAATTATTAATATATTTATTTTATAGTATATATATATACTGATTTTTTTTAGAAAATGAGGGGGGCCCAGGGACCCGCCCTGGGCCCCATGTAGCTCCGTCAGTGTCCTTTCATCATTTCTCGTGTCGATTAACGAGAGCTATTTTTAATCTTTTTTTCATATTGATCCATATATAAATACATCTTCAGTCATGACCAGCTCCGTCGATCGGGTTCCTAACATATTTTTCAGGAATCGAAATTGAAAATGAAACAAAATAATCTGCTCGATTAACACACTAAATTTCACAGAAACCGTAAAAGAATTGAACCATGTTATAACGGTTTGGTTAATCCGATTCTTTAGGTAACCGGATTATATAAAATAAACGATTATAAACAGTTTTGAGTTAAGAACATGTAAAAAAAATTGTAACTCGCATACTAAAAATATCATAAAAATAGAGAACCAAAATATAAA
>CACSLK010027752.1:16104128-16114128 GCA_902706635.1 Striga hermonthica | reverse complement strand
GGGTCGTCCCTTTTTCATTCTCAAACTACCATCTGTGAATAAATTACGCATAGCAAACCAAGTTCCATGCACCCCAATAGACATTCATTCCTCCATAAGAAATCACACACACAAAAGAGCAGCCCCAAACCGAAAAATGGCAGCCGATAACAACCAAAGGCTGCTCCTACTCTCCCTCTCTCTCCTCCTCTCTCTACATCTCGCCCGGCCCCACGACCTCTCCCCATCCCCTTCCCCCGACTCCTCGTCGGACTCAGCTCCCGTCCCTTCTCCATCCGATGAATCCAGACCAAGCCCGTTTCCATCCGTTGGGTCTGGGCCCAGCCCATCGCCGTCTTATGTCTTGTCTCCGAATGCAGATGGACCCGTAGCATCCGCTGGTCCCGGCCCATCACCATCGTATACTGATGCAGACGTGGATGGGCCTAGTGTATCTGATGGATCAAGCCCGTCACCCTCGTATGCAGATGCAGATGTGGATGGGCCCAGCCCATCACCATCCTACACGGATGCAGACGATCAGGAGGGACCCTCGGATGCCATTGGGTTCGGGCCGGCACCATCTTACGCCGTGTCCCCGAACACAGATGCCAGCGTGGATGGGCCCACAGCATTCACCAGCCCCAGCCCATCACCATCATACACTGATGCATATGTGGATGGGCCAAGTGTTTCCGATGGGCCTGGACCATCACCATTGTATACAGTTGCAGATGAGGATGGGCCCGAGATACCCGATGGGCCCAGCCCAGCACCATCCTATACGGATGCAGACAATCAGGACAGACCCATGGATGACGATGGGGATGGGTTCGGGCCGGATGATTAATCAACTATCTTCTATTTGAAACACATGCATTCAATTAATATCATTGCAAGACAAATGTTTGTTATTTTTCCTTGGCATATATCAAAGGACCACTCTTAATGCCAGCATCCATCAGTTTTATGTTCCACCTAATGTTCAACTCGACCAAAAAGTGACGCACATTAAACAATATGCAACTCGTCGACAAACTCAAACAAGATGTTGAACAAAGCAAGGGACTGCATGAACTTGTTAATTCAACTATTTCAAATATAACACTCACCAACTTAAGCTAAAAAAATACATCACAACAAATAGAACGAAATGGGAGACTACAAATAACAATGTTTTCATCAGCACAACGATTAATAAGGTAAAATGATCGCGTCTCTTTCACAGAGAAACATGTCTCACGTAGCTAACTACCAAACTCAGAAACTCCCAGCAGAAAGCATATAAGAGCTTTTGTAAGTCATTAGATAAAATCACTCATGAGGTCGGTGCAGTTTCTGCCTTGTCCTTGGGAGCTTCTCCCTCTGCTTTGTCAGCACCTTTCACTTCTGGCTTCTTGATTTCTACAAACCGGTGACAGGCAAGTTGTGAACAACGTTCGATTGTATATAGATTTGATGAAATCATAAGTAACACACAGTACAATTATACCAGAGAAGACTATAACCGGTAAAGATGGTTTCATTATTAACTAGCTGGATAGTCAGTTTGATTACAAGAAACACTATTTATATTACAGATTAACAACTACACTTGAAAGTTTTAGCATAACTTTCATTGAGGTTTGTATATAACCAAATACTCTTCCCCAATTTGCAACTTGAAAAAAAAAAATAATTGAAAATTCTATTATTAAACTAATTATAAAATTTTATAATTACACTTCCTAATCAAGGCCAAAACAAACGGTTTTATTAACTAAAAGTACAACAGCCAAAACAAAACAAACTCGTAGCCCTCAGCAGACCAATATAATAAACTCACAATCAAATTAACAAATGACTCAAATTAAAGAGACAAAATTCATTCGAAAAAGTACCTTCATCATCATCAGAGTCCTCAAAGTCATCTCCCATTGCATCATTATCTCCAAATCCACCCATACCACCCAAGCCGGACATATCACCCATACCGCCCATGCCACCCATGTCACCAAATTTCTGAAGAACAGATCACATTGGAGAAATATAAGTTGATCCAGTAACAAGGAACCCAGATTAAGAGCAAGAAACATTCGAGACTTACCGAGAAATCCATTCCATCCAAATCAAGATCAGATGGTGCACCTGTTGGAATTGTCAAGAATACAGATGAGCCAATTATTTTTAAAGACAAGGCTGCAAAAAAAAAAATAAATAAATAAAATACAATATTTACCAGTATCATCATCTTCATCCACCCACTTATCCCAATCTACTTTCACATAGTGGGGTGTCTTCTCATCCCCACGCAACAATTTTGTCCACCATTTCTTCTCCGCTTTCTCCAACACACAGAATATGTTCCTCACACCTATGTTTATCTTGCTCTCCTACAAAACACAATTTTCTTATAGCTCAACAACACCAAGATAGAGTTATATCTGCTACAGAATAAACCATTAAGTCCCCAAACTCCAACCTAACTTGTGTCATTGTGGTATATCACCAATTCTTAATAAAAATGCTGAAAAGATTCTCGAAGCTTACAGCTTACAATAACATATGGTGGTTGAAAATGTTTCAGAACCATCAAGTCAAAAAAGAAACATTCATTTAACATAAAAAATGAATTCATCTGTGAAACACACAGGAACTCTTATCAAGATTTCCAACATTTACACGTAGATCAAATGTGAGACAGGCACCTTACCTCCACATTAACTTTATCGAGTAGATTCAGTTTGACTTCATAGAGATTGTTATCTGAACCAGCAGCGGCAGAGAAAGTAAATGTCCCGTCAGGGTCAACACCGACCTTTGGATTTTTGGCATCTGGCAGCAGCACAGTAAGATACACCTTGTCCTCCCTTTCTGCCCACTTTACCTCAGGATGTCGGCTGCATTACAGGATATTGCTATATTTAGAGGATCAATACTATAAACAGGAACAACACTCATTACAAAGCTATTAATTTATAAAATTAAGCATCACATATACACAAGACTTCCCAAGTTTATCCTATTCGCTAAGTAGAGGTGCATTCACTGTAATAAATGAGCAGATTGCTCAACACTTAACTCCATTCGACACGAAACACTAGTAAATAACACTTACATTTACTTAAACTTTTCTTAAAACTATCACACTACAAAATACTCAGGAAGTACTTAACATTACACCTCATGGGTCAGAATAATCTCTTCAAATAACCTTCTACGAGTTTTTCTCTTAACAGTTCATACATATACGAGTAAGAACTAGCAAGTAACTTAAAACATAACAGATCACCGGAAAATTGTACCTCCAACCCAGCAATATCTATACTCATACAGTCGTGTATCAATCGAAATCTATTCTCATACAATCGTGCATCAATTGAAACTGAAAATCTAAGTACATAGATTTCTCACATTTTCGATGCAATCACCCAAACTAGAAGAAGGAGAAGATTAAACAAACTGTAAACAGCGAGATGCGAATTGCGATTGTAAGTTTCGAACTGAAGAACAAGTGAATCGAGACTGTTGAAGTTAATGAAGAAACGATTTACCTCATTTTGGTTTTTGACTTGCGAAGAAGATGGCAGAGAGATAACTGGAAACCCTAGAAACGAGGTGCAGATAAAATGAATCGCGAACTCGCTTTAAGTAGGCACTGTCGTTTTAAACCCTGCTAATGCAATTGTAATTAGAGTGGAACTAAGGAGAATTAATTCAAAACGTGTTGAGTCTAAGTAGCAGATTCTAACGCTTCGGATATTGACATGGCGAAAATATGCTTCGTGATGTTGTTTTTATATTATTTTTGCTTTGGAGTTAGGTTTGTTATTAGACATAAATAACTTTATACATATATTCATTAACTCAACATCCATGTTATACATGAGTATTAGTACTAGTGTCGTTTAATTCCTATGAAATAATATTTTCAAATTTAAATTCAAAAAGGGTGAATTAAAATATTAAATCACTGAAGAAGAACAAAATAAATCGTATCGTTGAGATCAAAAGCGAGTTGTGTTTTAGGTTGAAGGTAAATATTGTTACTTTTCCAATTAGTTTTATATATTGGAAATAAACATGAATATATAGGATTAACGTCGCTTTTTTTTTTTCGTTTATCTTGTGTGTGTTAATTTGTTTTCGTGATTTTTTTTTTTTTAATTTGTGAACTTTTTTTTTGTCTCATCATTTCAAGTGGCGTAAAAATGATGATATCCATTCATCATAGTGCGGTATGGGTAGAAAACATATATGAATTTTCAACTATCCGGTGTTTTGGTTCCAAAAGATTGAAGATATCATGAGTTGCGTCATATATTACTTGAAAAATTGGGACTCAAATTGCAAGATTCAGTGCTTGAGATAAAAATACCATGTTAAAGATGTATTTCCACCAATGTGCGTAAATGATGACGGCAACCTTAAGTTCTACGTTCGAGAGAAGTTGATTACACAAAATTCTCGTCGTGTTTTAATCATCAAGGCACCAGTGAACGACGAAAAACTCGTATGAGTTTGTCCCACATTATGAACAAATGTCACCTGAAATTAGTGTATCTCCATTTATGTATAGGGACATAGATAATTGTATAAAATAATTATCAAATGGGCGTATGAAATTTATGGATTTCGCATGTACAACAACTGAAGAAATGGTTGAAAACGCAACATATGCTGAAAATATACTGATTATATACGAAAGCAATCATACGACATAGTCGAGCTACAATTACTTGACATCTAATATTATTGTTGGACATTAATTTGAAGATATTTTTGGAATTGTGCATAATGTACAAGGATTATAGCATGATATATCTTTGACGTATACTATTTATTGTGATGTTTTCATAACATATATATATAACTATACAGACTCGCTTATGTCAGACATTCTTCATCTATTGAATTTTTTACTGTCTCGAATTGTAATAGATTCAAGTATACATCGCGAGTAATATTTATTCAAGTATTGTATGCTATTGTGTAAAATGAGCCAAAAATTAAAATCTTGTTATTACTTTCCAAGCTATGAAAAATTAAACTAATTTGAGAATTATGTATAATATACAAGCATTGTATAAGATATATACTTGACATATACTCTTTATTATGACGGTTTTCATAACGTGTATATATACCAGTATAGACTCGTCTACGCCGGGCATTTTTTATCTATTAACTTTTGTATTGTATTGAATTGTTAAGATTTATTTGAAAATATAAATATACATCGCGAATAATATTTATCCAAGTGTTGTATGTTATTGTGTAGAATGAATTAAAATTTGTCTTTATAATATGTACAGTTTAAGTGAAAAAAAAAAAAAAAAAAAAACTTTAAAATTTTTCATAAAGTGAAAAAAACATGAGAACCCTCCAAAACCAAATATCATCTTTTGCAACTATGTAAAAATCGTCATAAGAAATGGAACTCAATCAATAAAAATAACGCTAAACCAAATCTAGAACTCTCCTAAATCCTAATCAAAGAATAAAAACTAGACAAGAAAATAGTTATGATCATAGAATTGCTTTCATTACTCATCAATTAATAGTAACAAAAAAAAGGAAGATTTTCTTGAACAGATGAAACAAAACCCTCTGAAATTCGGAAAAAATGTGAAGCAAAGAGTTCAACGCGATCGTACACCTGGGCGAAAGTGGCAGACTTTAAATTACGTTGTGTTCGCATCTTTTGCGGATGTTGTTCATTGACCTCGTCATAGATATTTGCGTCCATAATTCCTTCTCCACTTCCGCTACGCGATTTCTTTGAGCCACTATGTTTGGATTTAGATTGAAATTGAAGGTTCCTCTCGGCAAGTTTGCGGTCCACCTTAGTTTTAGTGTTGGGGAGCCCATAATTGGATCTCGGTTAGAGGGTTCTCCTTCGCCGGTATTATATTGCTTCCGAAGACGACGGGGTGGTCGGTTTTTGGCTTTTTTTCCAGAGAGAGAAAAGAGAATTAAATGATGAAGGAGAGAGAGTTTGGAGGAACAAAAAGAGGCGGGAATTTGTGAAAGATACCATTAAGCAACTTGCCATATCACAAAAGGATTTAAAAAAGAAACAAATAAATATTAGAAATTCACGTATTTATTCAAATATTTTGTGCAGATCCTTCAAATTTGCTAACTAAAAAAATAAAAAATCCGGGTCGATATGCAAATATTTTTGAATGAATTCGACGTTGGTATAATTTTCTCATTCATTTAAGTCCAAACTCTGGACCCAATTCATTGTTAAACTCAATATCTTATTGGTTAGGTCCGGAAAAGAGACCCATGTTGGTTCGCGAGCAACAAAATATTTTCTTTTCAAAATACTGTTGGTGTTGTGGCCCAAATGACATTTTATTGATGGCCCAATATCCTAACAATTTATGGCCTAATCTCTTTGGTCTGGCCCAGTTTGGCAGCCCACTACTTAAATGACCTGTTGTCTAATGTTTATTCTCATAACATTAGCAGCCACTAGAGCAACCCTAAGAGTTAGATAACTCCCACGCAGCCATCACTATCCTATCCTCTTTAACAAACTTGAGAAGTCTCAGGCATTTTGAAAAATTGAAGAGTTATCCCTAAGCAGGTCATTATATATACAGATAATTAGGACCTGAGAGTGGAGAACTCTCAAGCAGCAACTGAAGTTATTTTCACGCAGCTTTTGAAAAATCCCTCTATGTGCTTGCTCTCTTCTGTTTTTTCCCAACTTTGTGAAAGAAAAGAAAAAAAAAAAACCTCTCTTATCTTGTTAAATCTTGGTGATTGTGAGATTGTGAGTGTCCTAGGGTTCTTTGTGTGAGCCGAGTGTGTGAGCAGAGCGAGAAGAGTTTGGGGGTTTTTTCGGGTACGGGCTGAAATTAGGGCCGAGAGTTGTGCTTCGATAGGTGGTGTTACCCTGGGTTTGCAGTGCCGGAGTTATTGAGGCCAAGGGTTCAATTGATCGGTTCTTTGTCAGATATTCGGTGACTCATTTTGTGGGTTTGACGAAAGGGGACTGAGCCTGCTTGTTTCACCCCATCATTGCGGAATCGGTGACATTCGGGCCTCGTACAAGAACATCAAAAGGGTGTACTCGTTCCTATTTTATGCTTCCTTTTATTTTCAGCATTTGTCAATTTACCTATCTCATTAATTGCTGAAATTTGTCTGTTTATTGTGAATTTCTGGTTTCAACTTGAAGCAAACAGACGAGGACCTTTTCGGAAGCAACCAGGTGTTGTCCGGGACATATTTGGAGCTGTTCGGGCCCCAACTGGGGCTGTTTGGGGCTTACCATTTGCTGTCGGGGACTACTGCGTGTTGTCGGGGCCAACCGGGTGCTGCCGGGACGAACCAGCGACTGTTCGGGACTGTTCGCGGCCAGCCCGGGCCCGGCGAGTCGAGCCAGACGAGCACCCAACAGTGGTATCAGAGCCTGGCTCTTGCCAGGTCGTCTGCTCGCCGCCACAGGTAAGTCGAGTTCCTTTTCGTAGGGCTCGCTCAGGTATCTTGACTGAAACCCGTTCTCTTTATCGCTTTTGTAGTGATAGCCCCTGGACGGGGATTGCGTCCAGGGATTAGGGATTGCTTGTTGGGAACGTGCTGGTAGATTTCTAGGATCTTTGTGATTTGTGTGATTTTACCGGTTTACTAGAGGTTCCAGCTGCATGCTTGTTTGATTTATCGCTTTTGTGTGATTATCGCTTTGCTGGAGGTTCAGCCGCATGCTTATTTGATTTATTGCTTTCGTAGTAATGTTCCGCTGTGCGTATTTGCTTTGTGTTCACTTTTGTGTGATTTGTATCTTTGTGGTACTTTAGTCGTTGGTATATTTTCTTTGTGAAATTTGCTTCGTTGTGATTTTCTGTGCAAAAACTTGTGTGTTTTTTCGAAAAATGGGATCCGTGTCAGCTTTTAGCTTAATCCCGTTCGATGGAAAATCTGATTTTGGTATTTGGCAACAGAAAATGAAAGGTATTCTTGTTCAGCGAAAGGTGTTTAAAGCTATTGACCTTTCTCATTCTGTGAATGTGTCGGCCGAGAAAAGGGCCGACATTGATGAGTTTGCTTATTCTTCGATTATTCTGAATTTATCTGACTCTGTGTTAAGAAAAGTTGGTAAATTGGACTCTGCTAAAGAACTTTGGGAAAAATTAGAGGAATTATATACTGAAACTTCTTTGCCGAATAAGTTGTTTCTGCTTGAGAAATTTTTCCGGTTCAAACTTGATTTGTCCAAAGATATGGATGATAATTTGGATGTGTTTACCAAACTTGTTCAGGATATTAAGCAAACTGGTGATAAGCATATTGATGATTATACCCCTATTGTGCTCTTGAATGCTATACCTGATTCTTACAGTGATGTGAAATCTGCTATTAAGTATGGTAGAGATAATGTGAATCTTGAAACTGTTATGAATGGTTTAAAAAGCAAAGAGCTGGATTTGAAAACCAACAGGGGTAATGAGAATGTTGATGAGGTTAATTTTGTGAGGGGAAAGCCTCAAAATCTTTTTCAAAATGAAAAACTTCCGACAAATCAAAATTTTGGCAAAAAGAAGGGTACGTGGAAAAATTGGTCGAAGTCTCGATCGAAAAACCGTAAGTGTTATAATTGTGGTGAAATTGGTCATTACATGAATGATTGCCCTAATCCCAAGCAACACCAGCATAATGATCGTGCGAATATGGCATCTAGTAGTGAAAACCTTGGTGATGTGTTTTATGTGAATGAAATGCATGATAATGTGAATTCTGTGCGTTCTCGTTCTCTTTGTGAAACTGAATGGCTTGTTGATTCTGCATGCTCGTTTCATATGTCTTCTTTAAAACACTTGTTTTCGAACTATACAGATGTGAAGCATGGATTTGTTTCTATGGCTAATGAGAAATCGTGTGAAGTTGCTGGTATTGGTGATATTTGCTTGAGATTAGATTCTGGTTATATGTTAACTTTGAAGAATGTGAGGCATGTCCCTGATTTGTGTCATAATTTGATATCATGTGCTGCTTTAGAAGATGATGGTTTAGAAGGTAAATGGGGAAATGGTGTTATGAAAATTTTGAAGGGTTCTTTGGTGATCTTCAAAGCTGTTAAAAAGTTGAACTTGTATGTTTGCATTGCTGAATCTTGTATGCAAAACCCTGTGAATGATGCCTGTGGTGACAAAACTGATTTGTGGCATACGCGTTTAGGTCACATGTGTTCTAGGGGTCTTGAGATTTTGCATAAAAATGGCTCTTTTGGTTGTGACAAATTGTCTTGTGTGCCATTTTGTGATTCTTGTGTGCTTAGCAAACAATCACGAGTGAGTTTTCCTGTTTCTGAACCTGTCGTTGCTCCGAGCAAGGTGGAGCTTTCATGTCTTTTGTTTGATGATGTGCAACATGTGCCTATTATGCCCGATGAGGACTCTATTTCTGACAATCTATCTATAAATGTATTTGATAATCATGTTGATGATGTTGTTGTGCATGTGGAAATTGTTAAAAATTTGCCTAAATCTTATCTTTGTGATTTGCATGACTATCATTCGGTTAGAGATAGATATAGAAGAGATAGGGCTCTTTATGTTTCTAAACTAAGAAAATGGTTCTTAGTAGATTCTAAATGGATGTCATGTTGCTTGAAAATTTTGATTTTTGATACGTGTGATTGATACGTGTTATGGGACTTTGTGTTATGTAGCCGACTTTATGTTTGCTACATGTTTGCTCTAACTTTGTGTTTGAGTGCAGGTACGGTAAGGTAAAGGCGATGATGACTCCCGTAAGCCCCAATCTGTGAACTAGCTTTGGGCCAAGCTGGAGAATGTTATTGTTGTGGCCTAAATGACCTAAGGGATGGCCCAATAATATCCATCAGGCCCAATTTATTGGCCTTATTTCCTTGGCAGCCACACTTCTCACGACCCAATTTACTTTCCCTTCATCTCTCTTTTCTCTTCTCTGCACGTAACGTTCGAGTGAGAGGTTTTGAATTCTGCTCTTATCACTTGCGGGATTATCTCAACTGTAAAGTTCTCCGATTCCTTCTCAACGTTCA
>CACSLK010027752.1:16091001-16103944 GCA_902706635.1 Striga hermonthica | reverse complement strand
TTATATATACAGATAATTAAGACCTGAGAGTGGAGAACTCTCAAGCAGCAACTGAAGCTATTTTCACGCAGCTTTTGAAAAATCCCTCTATGTGCTTGCTCTCTTCTGTTTTTTCCCAACTTTGTGAAAAAAAAAAAAAAAAAAAAACCTCTCTTATCTTGTTAAATCTTGGTGATTGTGAGATTGTGAGTGTCCTAGGGTTCTTTGTGTGAGCCGAGTGTGTGAGCAGAGCGAGAAGAGTTTGGGGGTTTTTTCGGGTACGGGCTGAAATTAGGGCCGAGAGTTGTGCTTCGATAGGTGGTGTTACCCTGGGTTTGCAGTGCCGGAGTTATTGAGGCCAAGGGTTCAATTGATCGGTTATTTGTCGGATATTCGGTGACTCATTTTGTGGGTTTGACGAAAGGGGACTGAGCCTGCTTGTTTCACCCCATCATTGCGGAATCAGTGACATTCGTGCCTCGTATAAGAACATCAAAAGGGTGTACTCGTTCCTATTTTATGCTTCCTTTATTTTCAGCATTTGTCAATTTAATTGCTGAAATTTGTCTGTTTATTGTGAATTTCTGGTTTCAACTTGAAGCAAACAGACGAGGACCTTTTTGGAAGCAACCAGGTGCTGTCCGGGACATATTTGGAGCTGTTCGGGCCCCAACTGGGCTGTTTGGGGCTTACCATTTGCTGTCGGGGACTACTGCGTGTTGTCGGGGCCAACCGGGTGCTGCCGGGACGAACCAGCGACTGTTCGGGACTGTTCGCGGCCAGCCCGGGCCCGGCGAGTCGAGCCAGACGACCACCCAACAAATACGATTATGAAAGTTTATTTTTAATGATACAACTAATTATTAATCTCACATTTAATAAAGTCAATATTAACCAGTTAATTACAGTTACTAAAAAAAATGAATCATTAATTACCTGCAATTTAGTGGTCAAATATCTCGGGAAGGTGTAAATTCTCTCCCAAATCTCAAACTCTGAGGGAGATGATGATTTTATATCGGAACCCAACAATGAAGAGCAAATTTTCAAAGTGGACTATGAGGGTGATGACGATTTTGTACCCGATCCGAAAATTGAAGAACATGTAGACCCTAGAGAGAAGAAGAGAAAAATTGCGAAAAAGGGTAAAGGCAAGATGGTTGGATCTCCAAATTATCGACAAGAGTAGGATCCCGATTTCATCTTGATGAAGACAAAGAAGACCATTCAGTTGCCGTTGAGGCAGACTTCTCTATTGATGACACTGAATCATTCGAAATATCGAAATTTGAATTCATGTTTTTGTTTTAAGTAATGAATTCGACTTCGATGTATTATAAAGGTAGATTTAAAAAATTACATACATAAGGCTCGAAACCATCCCCGTCAATCCAAGGGCTCAGTTCATGGCCCGTGGGCATGTCTACACACTATAATGCTGACTGAAGCAAACAATTTAGTTATTTGTTATATTTTGATGATAATCTTGTTATATAATTCTGTTTTGACGGGCTGAAGTATCAGTTGCTATGTATATTAAATTAGAATGACTTTAATTTATTTATTAATTTTAACGAGATTTCTGCTTCTTTTTTTTTTTTTTCTTTAACTTATCTTTTAATAAACTGATTCATATTTGATTTTCATGTCTCGTTTGGATATTATTTTTTGAAATGTTAATCTATTGATGTTTCAGTGCAAAGGTAAGAAAATATTAATAGATTTTAAATTAATTCTTCATGATGTGCTTCAAGTACGTGGAAAATAATTTTGCTATTGGAATTCAAGACCGACGATTTCAACTCAACCAAATTCGGGTGATGATAGAGGTATGATTTTTTTTTTATATTTTTTTTGAACTCTCGGTTCTTACTTTATTTATGTGAATATTTACTATATGGAAGCTCATTGATGTTTTTATGATATGCATGCAATAGACGCTTTGTTGATTTGATCCCGGAACTTGCAAGTTCCATCATTCCATACCAATTATCTCATTGTCTAAATTGGTTGAATTTGGGAGGTCGTTGATGTTTTTATGATATGCATGCAATAGACGCTTTGTTGATTTGATCCCGAAACTTGCAAGTTCCATTATTCCATAACAATTATCTCATTGTCCGAGAGAGGAGGTGATGTAGCGCAGCAATTAAACGAAAGGGAAGAAGATGAGAAAACTCAATCGATAAATTTCATTCATAAAAGTCTGCTCTCTTTCAAGAGGAAAAGACAATATATAGAGACCTATCAAATCTAAATCCTTAATTTCCTAAATAAATTAAAATACCAAAGGAAATAAATTATTCATCTACTAAATAGGAAAAGGAAATAAATCACCATAATAAAATAGATAGGAAAATAATAATCAAACTAAGGATGGTAAACGATCATATTTGTCCATGAATGCCATCGCGATCTCGTCTCCATCATCCTCCCCTGGTTGGGAAGGATTCGCCCTCGAATCCGAGCCGATCTCGTCTCCATCGGAGTTCTCCCCCAGGTAAGGGACCAAGTGCTTGACATTGAAAACGTCAGAAGTCCGAATATGCGACGGGAGACGAAGACGGTATGCATTGGGATTTATTTTCTCGAGGATCTCAACAGGGCCGATCTTACAGGCCGAAAGCTTATTGTACTCATGCGCCGAAAAGCGGTCCTTGGTCAAAACCGCCCAAACGAAGTCACCCACATCGAACTCGACATGGCGGCGGCGCAAATCAGCATGCTTCTTGTACCCAGCGGTCACAGTCTCTAAACGAGCTCGGGCAGACTCGTGAACCCGCCGTAAATCCTCCAGCAGCGCCTCGGCTCGTGGCTCGGCCGCCACAGTCGATGGCAAGACGAGCAAGTCCGCGGCCCCCCGTGGACGCACGGCATACACAACCTCAAATGGAGAAAAACCCGTGGCACGACTACGAGCCGAGTTATGCGCGAACTCGGCCTGGGGAAGGCGTAGGTCCCAACTCTTCAGATTCTCACCAACCAAACAACGCAATAAATTCCCAAGAGACCGATTCACTACTTCAGTTTGACCGTCCGTCTGAGGATGATAAGTGCTACTAAAGTCCAGCCGAGTGTTGGCCAGACGCCATAAACTCCGCCAAAAATGGCTAAGGAACCGCGTATCCCGGTCAAAAACAATAGACGACGGCAGACCGTGCAATCTATACACCTCGCGAAAAAATAAAGTCGCCACATGGAGGGCATCGGCAGTGCGCTTGCAAGGAATAAAATGCACCATCTTAGAAAAACGGTCCACCACGACAAAAATAGAATCATTACCTCGCTGAGTACGAGGCAGCCCCAGGACAAAGTCCATACTGATAGCAGCCCACGGGCGCGACGGAATGGGCAAAGGCCTGTATAAAGCGGCATTGGATGCCGCAGCCTTGGATACCTGACACGTGCGACAACGCTCCACAAAACGAGCCACATCCCGCCTCAAGGACGGCCAGAAAAAGGAACGACCAACCAACTCAACTGAACGATCGCGTCCGACGTGCCTAACCCCATGAAGGTCTGCAACCACCTTCAAACGCAGGCTGCAGTCGGGAACACACAACCGAGTGCCATAGAACAAGAAACCATCAGAGACAATGTAACCATCAACAGGGCCCGAGGCAAGGCGGTCAACAATGGGCCCGAAAAAAGGGTCCGTAACATACAGATCCTTTAATAAATCAAACCCCACAACCTCAACCCGCATATCAGTCAAAAGTAAAGAACGGCGACTCAAGGCATCAGCCACACGGTTCGAAGCGCCCGAACGATGCTTCAGCACAAAAGTGAACTGCTGAAGATAAGAAGTCCAAGTAGCATGACGAGAAGAGATGTTACCTTTAGAACAAAGGTGGCGAAGGGCCTCGTGGTCGGTGAACAACACGAAATCCGGGTGGAACAAATAATGACGCCAATGATGAACGGCCCGAAACACAGCATAGAACTCCACGTCATATGTGCTATAGCGTAAACGCGGGCCCGATAATTTCTCACTAAAGTAAGCGACATGGCGCCCCTCCTGGCTCAACACCGCACCTATACCGACCTTAGAGGCATCACACGAAAGCTCAAACGGGAGAGAAAAATCCGGAAGGACCAAAAGCGGGGCAGAAGAGAGTTTGCTCTTGATAAGATCAAAAGCTGCAGCTGCCTGAGGGGTCCAAACAAACGACTTTCCGTGAAGGCAGTCCGTGATAGGAGCGGTGATCGAACTAAAATGTGAAATGAAACGGCGGTAAAAAGATGCTAACCCGTGGAAGCTGCGCGCCTCCGTGAATGAAGTTGGAGTCGGCCACTCCCGAATAACGGCGACCTTGCTGTCGTCGACACGAATACCAGCTGCCGAAATGACAAACCCCAAGAAAAGGATCGAATCAACCACAAACGAACACTTACTGGGCGCCGCATAGAAGGATTCGACCCGCAGGATCTGCAAAACCGAACGTACGTGCTCCAAATGCTCCGGGACAGAGCGACTATAAATGAGGATGTCATCGAAATAAACGACAACACAACGCCCAATGAGGTCACGCAAGGCCTGGTTCATCACCCGCATGAAAGTGCTCGGCGCATTCGAAAGACCAAATGGCATCACCAACCACTCGAAAAGACCCTCCCGGATCTTAAATGCGGTCTTCCACTCATCACCCGGCCGTATCCGAATCTGATGATAGCCACTCCGAAGATCCAACTTAGAAAAAACCGACGCCCCATGCAACTGGTCCAGCAGGTCATCAAGGCGTGGAATAGGAAACCGGTAGCGAACCGTAATCTTATTAATAGCACGGCTGTCAACACACATACGCCACGAGGCATCCTTCTTCGAAATGAGCAGAGCTGGCACGGCACACGGGCTCAAACTGCGACGCACCACCCCCCGAACGACCAACTCCTCCACTTGTCGCCTCAACTCCTCGTGTTCAGCCGGACTCATACGGTAATGGGGACGGTTAGGCAAAGAAGCACCGGGCATCAAATCAATGTGATGCTGAATGTCCCGAAGGGGAGGAAGACCAGGAGGCAGCGCATCAGGAAAGACCTCAGAAAATTCCTCAAGCAATGGCTGAATAACGGCCGGTGGGGCTGTCGGGGTCAACACATCAGTGCCCAACAGAAGCAAAACGCACGAGGTCTGCCGAAGCTCCCCATCAAAAGCCGCGCGGGACAAGACAAGAACATGAGGGGACGGCGGCGGCAAAGAACGGGGAGGCGACGGATGAAGCACCACCCGAACACTGTCAAACAAGAAACTGTATGTGTTAAGACGACCGTCAAAAGCCACCGCCCGATCGTACTGCCACGGACGGCCAAACAAGAGATGGCAGGCGTCCATGGGCACCACATCACACCACACAGAGTCGCGATATTTGGGCCCGATGGAAAAATGGACCAAGACCCGACGGTCCACTGTGATGGCATTACCCCGCTGAATCCATGCCAAAGTGTACGGTTGGGGATGTGGGACAGTCGACAATTGGAGGCGGTCCACAGCATCCTGAGCCACAACATTTTCACAAGAACCAGAGTCAATAATAAAACGACAAATACGACCACCTACCGTACAAGCCGATTCAAAAATATGGTGCCTGTGCACGGGCTCAGTAACGTCGGAAACGCGAGGCGCCAAACACGAACGGCGAAGTACCAAAGCAAGACCTTCGTCACCAAACAGATGCTCCTCCTCCGGGTCGGGTTCGACATCAAACCGTGGCGGCCCATCGTAAGTATCCTCCGCCGATCCATCGGGGTCCTCTGTCAGCAGAGCCCTAGACCCGTTGCGGCGGGGACAAGCCGACAGACGGTGGCCCGGCTCGCCGCAGGAAAAGCAACGAGGCCCACTACCACCGCGCGTGCCCTCCATTCCAGCCGATGTTGCGCCCACGCCGACGGTCGTGCTGGTCGAAGCTCCCAGCGAGGAAGAGCCAGCCTGTCCAGCGGAGTTGCTGCGGCCGCCCGTGAACGGGGACCGGGTCAGCCCGGGCGATGAGGACGGAGCTCCACCGGGGCGTGGCTGAAAACCTGAAGATGGCAAAGACCGGCGCGACTGCTGTTGTTCGACGAGCAAGGCCCGTTGATGAGCGGCAGCGACCGTTTCGGGAGTAAACAAATTTAATAGGTCGCGAATGGGAAGCCGCAATCCACTGATATAACGGGACACCTTCTGAGCCGTCGTTTCACAAAGCTTGACACGCGTAAGAAGGCGATAGAATTCTTCCGTGTACTCGTCAACGGATCGAGTGCCCTGGCGGAGATTATGTAGTTGTTGATACGTGGTGCTGACGTAATTGAACGGAAGAAACTCCCGCTCCATATGTTTCCGGAACTTGGCCCAAGTGTCGATTTTAGGTTTACCCAACAAACGTCGCTCGTCTTTAAGGTGCTGCCACCAAGCAACCGCCCTGCCGCGCAGTCGCGTGCCCACGAGCCCGACCCGATGGTCGTCGGGCACGTCCTTGTATTCAAAAACTGATTCCACCGAAGCCAGCCAGTCCAAAAACTCGGCCGCGTCCAGCCCTCCCGAGAATTCCGGGATATCCACGCGAAACGCACTCTCCCAACGCCGTTCGCCGCTCTCCTCCGCGTACGGCGCACGTCGGCCACCACCAAGTTGCGTGTGACCGCGACCGCCCCGGCCACCACGCCTCCCACCGCGACCGCCGTCCCGCTGCTCGGGCCCGTCGCGGTTCGTCTGCTCACGACGCATCAACAGCTGCAGAGCTTCCCTAATATCCGCAACGCCCGCCGCCAGGTCCACCATATCTCGGCCCAACGTCTCTTGCTGTAGGGCGAGGGCTTCGATTGCCGCGTCCCTCCTGTCGTCGGCCGGATCGTTCCGTTTTGGCGGCATTGTGGATCGTAGCTAACTCTGGATACCAACTGATGTAGCGCAGCAATTAAACGAAAGGGAAGAAGATGAGAAAACTCAATCGATAAATTTCATTCATAAAAGCCTGCTCTCTTTCAAGAGGAAAAGACAATATATAGAGACCTATCAAATCTAAATCCTTAATTTCCTAAATAAATTAAAATACCAAAGGAAATAAATTATTCATCTACTAAATAGGAAAAGGAAATAAATCACCATAATAAAATAGATAGGAAAATAATAATCAAACTAAGGATGGTAAACGATCATATTTGTCCATGAATGCCATCGCGATCTCGTCTCCATCAGGAGGCGACCGCTCATGAGAAAGTGCAACTCCGTTAACAGACTAGACTAAGAAAGCAGAAAATCCTTCATTGCATTCATGAATTCTTTGTTTGATTCTTCGGGCTATACAAGCAGTGCGCCCACAAGCCCACTTTGTGTGCAGTGGTTTCAGCAAGAAATTTTGATCTTCACGGATATCACCTCATATTTTGATCTTCACGGATATCACCTCAAAAGAAAGGTTGCACAGACATTTCAGGACAGTAACAGTGTTGTGTTGGGATTGTTGGCATAATTGTTCACTTTTTACAATTTTGGAGGTATATTTTTTACCTCCAAGGTTTCTTTTCTTATTTTTTAAGGATCGATTTTTCCTGGAGGGCTTGTGAGTCTCGACTAAAAGGAGAGAGTCGTCGGTAGCTGAAAGCACTCTGCAATCCAGTTGTGGTTCGGACTAAAACCTCAGGAGAACTAGAAGAAGTTCTACCCATTTTTTTTGGAATGAATTTCTTTCTCGTCCTTATCTTTTGAAATGTGTGTGTCCATTACCAATTTTGCTTTACATCTTAGTTTCAGTTACTAAACTCATCAGCTGAAATTTAATGTCTTTTCCTCTGTTTCTAGAATTGACAGTTCTTTATCCTACAACTTTCAAATCCATGATTTGTTTTTTTTTTTTTTTTTTAATTCTTATTTTTCACTAACAAAGTTTATTTAAGAAAAAGAAATTTATATCAGTGCACTTTGAAGTTCTTAAAA
The DNA here is from genome assembly GCA_902706635.1 of Striga hermonthica. NCBI lineage: Eukaryota > Viridiplantae > Streptophyta > Magnoliopsida > Lamiales > Orobanchaceae > Striga > Striga hermonthica. The sequence goes on along the minus strand of CACSLK010027752.1, from coordinate 16,096,053 downwards.
TGAATTTTTTGGTAACTTAAAAATTGCACCAATGAGTTAATGAAAAAACCATAAATTTAAAGCAAATGACAACTTTGTGTATATGTTATATTTGGAAAAGGTTTCGGATAGAAACAATAAGAGGTAAAAAAATGCACAATTCATGGATAGTTGTATGCACACTTATTTAAAAATTTAAGATATGGCCCAACGGGATTGGAACTTACGGATCCAACACGTGCATCGTGAGGCAAATTATGCAGCCGATCATTTGGCGGGGCTCGCGGCTTCATCCCTGCTGGGAGTACAACGGATTTCGTCACCACCCCCGGGACTAGGAGATTGGATTGATCACGACTCTAGAGGGGTGTCTTACCCTCGTCGGGTGTTAGCTTAACCCTAGGCCTCTGACCTCCTTCTTTTGTACCCAAAAAAAAAAAAAAAAAAAAAAAAATTAAGATATGGGGCTAGGTTTGTTTTGTACAAACAATTGACCATGCTCGGACAGTTCATAGTTACTAATTGTACCCGATCTTACGAATGAGTTTCTTTATCTATAAATGATTGTAGGTAATTGTTATTTATTTATTCAAGAGGTTGAAGTAATTAGAGATATATTTAGGTTGGTGGGTATCAACGGTGATGGAAAGGTAATATATGAGTTGAGTTGGCCTGAAGAAAGTCGGTACCCAGAGAGCACAGCCTGGGATCAAGTTACTAATGAATGTGGTACATTATCAGTTATGGACAACGACGTGCTGGATTATGAGAGTTTGTGGTTGTCACATCCATTCACAAAGGATGGAGAACGGTGGACATATCTATCAGGTACTAATATTATTTGATAAAGATGAACGTGGGTGTACATTGATGTCAAAAGATGCGTAAATTAATTTACATCACACAGATTTCGAACATGAACCAAAAAACAAAACTAACAAATTGCATAAATTCACATCTATGAATCAATTTTTTTTCTTCACTAGAAGCTAAAATCAATAATAACAAATGTTGTGCAACGTAATACAACAAGAAAACAATGTCTAGATAAATGAACTTGAAAATTATACTTTATTTTTTTCCTGCTCATAGAGATTATGCTAAAAGTAATTGTCTTACATGATGATTTTATTAAGGGTTTTTCCTTGACTATTCTAATGTTTTAACATTAACTGATTTTTTCTTGCTTAATTGATATCCAGCTTCCAAAGCTAAACCTCCCACGAAACAGAAAACATTCTCTTTTTTAACAACTTTTCTAGAAACAATGGGTTTATGCTTCTACAACTGATTTAAAGGTAATACAAGGTACTTATACAAGTGATGATATTTTAAACAGATTGTGGAGGGTGAGGAGAATGAGGAGGGTGGCCAACACATAGTGACTGTTGTCGAGTATCGTGATTTTGAGTGGATTAGGTAGATATTGAGTGAGGTTGAGGGCACGGACGATGGGTTTTGGAGCTTGCTGCCGCATTTGTTTGCAAATTTATGGTGGCGTCTGTGCGGGAAACCACTGCATTAATGTTGACACGGGAGGCTTCAGCAATAACGTGCATTATATGGCTAGTAATTGTGAGTCTTTATTTCACTGATCCATATTTTTCCCTTTTAACTTGTTTCTACTGTAAAAGAAGACTATATATATATATATAATCTTTTGAATTTGTACTCAATTCTATGTCTATAATTTAATGGTGAACCGAACACTTTACTTTTACGTTCTCTATGATTGTTGGATATTTTATCGTGTTCTGGGACTTACATTTATGATAGATTGGTATCAAGTAATTTCAATCTAATTTTAGAAATGTTAATGTATGTATTTGTAGTCTCTGAGTCGGGCAAATATATGAATAAGGTTAGACACATTAAAGACGAAAATGATAATTTAAATGCTGAACAAATTTTCTACTCATGAAAGACTAAATTTAACGACTGGATATAGGTCTACTGTGCGTGCACAGCCGGTATACCACTTATATATATATATATATATATAACTTGTAAGAAAATATATACTCATTTACAATGCGACACGTAGTAAGCCTTTCTGTCTTCTTTTGGTTGCTCATTTCTTTCTTTTTTTTGGTTCCTCTTTCCATTTTCTACTCTTAAAAAAAGATGAGGGGCATTTTCGTTATTTTAAGATGAGGGGCACTTTTCGTCCCCTAAGGTATGGCAAAGAAATCAGACGGGTTGTATTGATAAAACAAGAGGATAGAACAAAAACTTAATATTAAAAGAAGGAAATAAAGAGATCATGGTTAGAAGAATATTATAGCATATAAGCAAACTTAAAAAAAATAATCGAATGTCAGATCCCTTAGCCACAAATAGGTAGCACAACAAATTTGATTACACTAATAAATAATCAGTGTATGTAGTGTTATTGTATCATGCTTTGTTATAAATTTTCAAATAAATAAAAAGGAAAGAAAGGACACATACAACAAAGTTAATTTTTCTATCCAGATAATGAATGTAAAAAAAATGGTTGGAAGGCATGTTTCTAGAAAACAATAATTAGCGTGGAAGAGTTAGACCGGTTCTCAAAAAAAAAAAAAAAAGAAAAGTACAGAACATGGTTTGGTATGTTCTAGCCAGGATGATTAAGGTAGTAAACAATAGACCACACTAAACACTAGGTCTCGCTCAAGTAAAGCACAAGAGGCATCAAAAACTTAAACAGGAAGAAATTACATTAACATAAACACACAATCAACAATGATGAAGAGATAATTGGCATGAAAATACCAGTATTTAAGAGAACTTAAAATCCCATCGAATGCCACTTAGCCACAAATAGGTATCAGAACTTATTCAATGTCCAAACGAAATAGTCCCCTGTGCAAGGCAAGAAATTGGATAAATTGTATTGTAGCGAGATTAACACAAAAGATCAAAATCAAAAGCATAAAGAAAGAAAAGGAGCTTAGTCGAAAAATATTTATACATAGACAAACTATTCTAGATTCGACCAATGAGCAATGCAATTATATCAGTCAATTGTTCCAAGAATGTCGCCGAACAATGCTCATCCACATAGCAGACTGAAAACACAATGAAAATTATTCTATGGAATAGGATCTCTATATAGCATATCAACATCCACATTATCAACAAAGACAATTCGAAATTTATTACTTTTACTCCATAGACAAATGTAAAGCATCCAATGCATAGGAAAGCCAACTCAGATTTTCTACAAGACACCAAGTAAAAGTCTTTTTTTGCAAATATCACGCATTTAGAAAAAGCAATCAAGTTACCGGAACATGTAACTATACATATACGCATCCACATCGATATTGTGATCTCAATTCACAAGGAAACATATTGTACTGCCTATCAATACTTGAGCTAATACGTAAAAGAATAATGAAATAAAGAGATCATTGATAAGACGAAATTAATATACAATTAAAAACAAATAAAAATCTAATCAAAGGTCCAATCCCTTAGCCACAAATAGCTAGCATAACCAAAAATTCAAGGCCCAAACCAAGACGTCGTTTAGGCAGGCCAAGAAATTGGATGAACATATTGGTTATATTGGTAGCACAAGAGATCAAAATTAAAGCATAATGAAAATAACAAGAACTTAGTTGGAAAATATTAGTACATAGACCAAAGTTACAAGAAGATTAATTGAACGTTCAACTTTGTAGCCACAAATAAACATCACAAACGAATTCAAAACCAAACCAAGTCTGTCATCCGAGGTAGGGAAAAGAATTCGATGAACCATATTGCAGCATAGGAGAACAAAAAAATAAAAATAAAAAGTTGATAAAATAAAAAAATGAACAGAACAAAAAGATCAAAGTTAAAATATAATGAAACAATAAAGCAATAAAGCAATTAATATATAATGAAACAATAAAGCAATTAACAAGGAAATATTTGTACAATGAAAACAAAGTAGCAAGTATAGTTGAAATGAGCTTGTTGGTCACGTTACACAGGCTAATGGGCCTGTAATCGGACCAAGAGCTCGGGTTGGGTCTTTTGGGAATCCAGACGACAGAGGTAGACGTGAAGGAATTCGGCATCCAGTGACCAGAGAAAAAATCCAACATTGTCTCCTCGACATCAGGCTCGACTAAATCCCAGCAGACCTGGTAGAACAGAGAGGAGAAACCATCTGGGCCAAAAACGTAGTTGGGATCAATTCCGAAGACAGCATCCCTAACCTCCTTCCTACTCGGGAGCTCACATAGGCCAATAAGATTGATCGAAGGAGGGATGGTGGGGAAGAAAGAAACGGTCGGGCAACGAGGGTCCCTCTGTTAGAGGTGAAGAGGGTCTGGAAGTGAGCAACAGCCGACTCTCGAATCTAAGAATCCTGGGTCAGGGATGGCCCATCAGCCTCGATACTATGGATATACGACTTAGCACGCTTCTGCCTAGCAAAGGCCTGGAAGAATCTAGTGTTCCGCTCGCCCTCGGCCACCCAGCGAACGGCCGCCTTCTGCTTCCAAAAATCCTCCTCCATAATGAGTCGGAGCTGATACTTAGCATGGCAGCGTGATGAGGGATCGTGATTTTGCCTACGGTTTGTGGATAATCATTAATCGCGCACTCGGGGCCTTCGACTAAACACGATAGGTGTGACTTCAAGACGCACTAATGGCCTTCTCTTGAACACAGTTGCATGATAAACACGCACTAATGGCCTTGCTTAAACACAGGAATGAACACAACGTTCTTTTCTATTAACTCATCAATTCTAGACATGAAAAACAACGAGGGAAGACCCCTATTTATAGATCCTAATTATCTCTAATCCTACTCCAACTAGATCTCTAATTAAAGCAATAAATATTAAATTCTAAACATATTAGATCTTCTAAAGCAACAAGAAAAGTAAATACTACTAGAATCCTAATTAAGCTAATAAACTTGATCTCCAAAATCCATTGCCTTGCACTCCAAGTAGCTCGGCCAAACCCCTAGCCGCCTCATGCGTCGCACGCGTTCGAACCCTAGCTGCCCGTGTCGCGCGCGCCGCCTTGCCTTGCCTACTCCTCGTGGCGCGCGACAACCCGCGCACTTGTCTCCCACGCGGCG
>CACSLK010027752.1:16074270-16085066 GCA_902706635.1 Striga hermonthica | reverse complement strand
AGAACTAACCTAGCAATTACAGAGAACTAACTTAGTTGGAAGGTTAGTTGTCAACGGTCAACGGCCGAGTCAACACCGGAAGTCAACGAAATTCGTCGGAAGTCAACGGTCAACGCTGGAGTCAACGGGTCAAAATAATATTTAAATAATTAAAATAATAAAAAGAAAATAGTAAATCTTGGTCACACATGATGTACCCAATCTTGTGGCTAAAATGAGTCTTATATCCTCACTTTAAGAATGTGGATGCATTGAATCAGTCCATATATATATATATATATATATATATATACACGAACACCATCCTATCTCCAAGTCCCGGAAAAAGAAAAAGAATTACAGGTAGCCTAATCAAATTCACAAACAAAAACCATATTACTCCCAGAGTATTAGCAAAGGAAATAAATTATATTAAGAGCAAAAGAGAAACAAAAGTTTAAGATTTAAGGTTGCAGGTTCTCCAAAATAAAATAATATAGTTGATTGAAAATTATAAACTCTTATCGCAGACGTATCTACATATCACATCACACATCCAATTTAGGGCCCAAACAGAGTTTCATGCTACGGTAGTACCGACACATCAAAGATGGCAAACCAAAAAATATAATATTCGACCCCTTAGCCACAAATACATAGCACAATCAAAATCAAAGCCCCAACAAAGACGTCCCTAAGGTAGGGCGATGAGCTTTATTGATAGCGCAAGAGGATAGGACAAAAAATCAATATTAAAAGAATAAGAAAATAAAGAGATCATGGTTAGGAAAATATTAGAAAATAAGAAAACTTAAGAATATAATCGAATGTCCAATTCAAAACAGGTAGCACAACCAAATACATTGCACAACGCAAGACGTCCCTAAAGAAGAACAAGAAATAAGACGAAATGTATAGTGGCAGGAGATAGCACGAGAGTTGTATAAGAAATCAAATTAAAAGCATTAAGAAAAAAACAAACTAGGACCTTAGTTGGAAAATATTAATACATAGAACAAACTAATAAAATGTCTAATTGAATGTCCAACTCCATATCCACACATAAGCAACACAACCGAACACCAAACTCCCCCCCACCCCTCCAAAATGGAATCATAGGTATCACAATAAATTCAAACACAACCATATCTATTCCTGGAATTCAATAAACCATATTAAGAGCAGAAGAATAAGATTAAAGTTTCAGGCTCTCCAAAGTAAAATAAAGATCCCAAAAATATGTTTCAGCCCAACATAAGACCCACAAATCAAAGATAGCTAACAGTACTTCATGCAAAAAAGGAGTGTATGTAAGTGTGGTTGTGTTATGCTCTGTTAGAATTTTTCAAATAAAGGAAAAGAAAGAAAAAAGATCCCTACAAAACAGTTAATTTTTTCTATCTAGATAATGAATTCTAATAAAATGGTTAAAGGCATGTTTCTAGTACACAATAATCAGCCTGAAATATTTCTAGTGATTCTCAAAAAACAAATACACAACAAGGTTTGATCCTTGATAATTAAGGCAGTAAACAATAGACCACACTAAGTAAACACTAGGTCTCGCTAAAGTAAAGCACAAGAGGCATTTAATTTACCGAGATCATATAATTGAACAACATCACTACAGGAAGAAATTACAGTACACATAACCAGTTAACAATAATAATAACAATAAAGAGATCACTGGTAAGAAAATATTAGTATTTAAGAAACTCGAAAATCCCATCAAATATACAATCCCTTAGCCACAAATAAGTATAAAAACCAAATTCAATGCACAAACCAAAAAGTCCCCTAGGGCTATAAATTGGATGAATTGTATTGTAGTAGCAAGATTAGAACAAAAATCAAAATCAAAACCATAAAGAAAGAGCAGGACCTTAGTTGAAAAATATTTAAACATAGACAAAACTATGGGTAATTAAAATTCCATATTCTAGATACACCCAGTATACATCGACCAATGAATAATACAACAGCAGATCATTCAATTGTTCCCAGAGGGGCAGACGGTCCCTGAACAATGCTCATCCAATAGCAGACAGATTGAGAACACCAATAAAATTATTCAATGAAATAGGTCCATAGGATATCCATATAGCATGTCAACATACACTTTATCAGCAAAAATTTGGAAATTTACTTTTACTACTCATTCATAGCTATTCACCACCCCAGGTCAATTTACAACTAAATGACACCTACTCCATAAACACATGTAAAGCATCTGATGCACAGGAAAGCCAACTCAGATTTTCTACCAAGTAGAAGTCTTTTCTGCAAATATCACATTTAGAAAACGCAATCAAGTTACCTAGACATGTAATTATACATATACACATCCACATTGATATTGTGATCTCGATTCAAAAGCCTATCAATACTTGAGCTAATACGTAAAACAATGAAATATATATATAGAAGTCATAGAACTTCTAACCTACGCAGAAAATAGAGTTTTTTCTTTTCTTTTTTCCTGATTCGCTCATACTCGAAAAGAAAGGAACCAAAACAGCACAAGAAAATCCAATCATCAAACAAGTTTTCGCCCTATCCAATCACCACCAATAAACAATCAACTCTACACAACAAGAAATCAAATCCAGTAAAACTTCAAAAGGCAACCCCACCGTTACAACAAAGTGATAGATCAAACCATCCAAAAAACTAGAATTAAAAACCATATGGATAACATATACAGTTGACAATGGTAAAGAAAACAATTAACTCACCTGTTACTACGAGTAATATAAAAGAAGAAGAAGAATAAAGAAAACTGACTTGTGTGGGATTCAGAAAACCCTAATCGCACTGACATGAGAGGCTTTTTTTTTTTGTTGTTTGAGAAGCAGACTGCAAATCTTCGTTCATGCTTCAATTGCTATTTCGGCCCGCATCTTTCTTTTCACATAGGACCCCGAATCTTGACAATATACAAAGAAAAGGGGGGCTTTAGAATGGTGAAAAAAATCAGAAGGCATCAATATAAACATTTTTTTTTTTTTCAATCAACACATCAAAACCCTAACGCCGCATAGCACAAGTGCAGAAGAAACTAATTACCGTCAAGAAGGCCGCGCCAAGAAGGCCGCGCGGCGGGTATCCTTGTTCGTGTCGATGTTGATCTGACGCCGTACTCCCTGAATATGGCATGTATCTCCTCTCTCGCTCCTTGCGTTGATGGCAGATTGTGGTGGTAGAATAGGCGGTTGATCGATTGACGGTGAATCTGATGGGTTTGGTTGACAATTGTTGTTCTTTGTTATATAAGCCCCTGTATTAAGGCCCGCGGGATTGAGTCGGCCCGGTATAAAAAAATGAGTTATCCTATGTTTGGTTACGTTGTAGGCCCAAGTCCATCAACTGTTAACGGGTTGCTTAAATAAACCTGTTGATAAATTCTGATTTTTCCCCATATTTAACAAATACTTTATAAATACTTCACAATAAATGGGTACGGCGAAAAATGCATACAAATAAAAAAAATGTATATATTCTTGATAATCAAGAACGTTTATTACTTTCTCATTACAAGTCACTGAACAATTTAAATATTAGTGGGATTATTAATCAACACTACAAGATAAAATTAAGTAATAGACATACAAATACAAAAGAAAAAAAAAAGGATTTCAAATGAACATCAGAATTATAAATGATTATGTGATTCCTATCGTTTCGAAAAGAAAAAATCAATAATCATATTTGTTAATTTATATTTTTCAAATCAAATAAAATTCTATATTAAGTGGAAACTTAATTACAAATCGTAAGCTTTTAAAGTTTAATACGTAATTATTAATATCACATCACTAAAAGTAAAATGGCTTAGAGCACCTGCATTGGTCCATTAATTTGGACCATTTAAATAGATTGCTCCCCATTAAACCAATGCATGCATTCATTAATTTGTAGGGCCAAGGGTATCATTCAAGAGTGTTAATGGCTCTTTTGAGCATCTTTTAATTTATTTATTTTTTCCAACTGCTTTTTTTTTATATTGAATGAATAGATATAATTGGTCCATATTTGTATTTAAATGAATGTGTAGGAATGTTGGTGTGTGTTTAAATAGAGAGAGAATTAGTGGAAAGGTGATATGGAAATGATGTGGAAGAGAGAGAGTGTACTTTTTTGATTGAATGAATGAGAAAAAAATTAACAAATACGGATGCCCTTAGATACAAATATAATAATTGATTGAAATTTTTGAAAAATTTAATCAATAGATTTAGGTCATTATTGATATCACCTTATTTAAAACAAAAATAAGATTTAGGTCATTATTGATATCACCTTATTTAAAACAAAAATAAAATTTCACTACGGTTGGTCAAACATTACCAAAAGAAAATTAAAAATTAAACACATAAGGTATGATTTAATTTTATTTAGTAACCAATATTGTTTTTGGCAAAAAACCTTACTATTCTAGTAAATAACAAACTTATTTTATATAGAGATAAATACTTTGATGACAACTGGCACTTAGAGATACTACTGACTCGTGAGAAAAAAAATATATTAACAACACCAATGAGTAGATGTCACGTACGCGGTGGGCATATTAACATGTGCCCATTGTGGGTAGGGGAGCATTTCTAACTGACTCATATCGTAATATACTTTAGTTTATTATTAAGTAGTGTGCTAAAAGTCTGCTTAGGCAAGCGCATGGACAGTCGCCTCTGATTTGCATGAATCGACTAAAAAAATTGGCCAAGCGGCTCTATGGCGTCTAGGCAGTCTCGGCAGTAACTTTTTATTTTTCTTTTAATATTATTTTCATTATTTTGTTATTATGTTTTCTTAACAATATTATTTAGCGTAGATGTAGATTTATTATAAATTGAGATAGTTTTTTTTTTAGGTAGTGAAAATAAATAAAAAAAATAAAGTTCTCAATCCTATTTTTAGGCTCCGCCTAGACGCTCTAGGCTATAGGCGCTAATTGGGCGCCTAGCTATTTCTAGATTACTGTTACTTATAGACAGGTAGCTTTATTTTTGTATTTGTTTAGGCTTGCTTGGATATATATTTATTGATTTTTTATTGTTTTTTAGTTAACTAGGGTTACTTTCCAAAAATTATGTTGAATTAAGTTTGAGTAAGATTTTAACTTTTATTAAAATAATATATAAAATAAAATGATTAAAGTGATTTAATGTAAAAAGTAACAAAAGAGCGATGAGAACCGATATGTAGTTAAAATTATGAAAGCATATAAAAATTGAATTAAAGTTGATGTGATGTTTTAGGATGACTGATTGATGATGTTTAATTATATTATATTGTTAATATTAGGGATAACGAGATTGAGTTAGATTTGAATTGTGATTGCTTTTTTTTCGAAATATTTATAAACAAGTATTAAATTATGGGATGCTTAGACATAAGATTTTTTTGGATAACATTAATTTTTAAAGAGTGTGGTATGGTTAGTTGTTAATGAAATTTTTAATTTATATTAAAATAATATTTACAATAAAAAAATTAAAGTTATTTTAATGTAAAAATAAGAGATAGATGATGTAAATGATGGGTAGTTACAATTACATGAGTGGATTGATAGTCAATTAAAATTGATGTGATATGTAATAATGATTTATTTGTATTTTTTAATTATATGGAATAGTGGGAGTATCTTTCGGAGAACATACAAAAAAGCTATCGAGATCCCCAATTCGGCGAAAACCTAATCGCCCTTCAAAAACTTCTGGCTTTCAATTAGTGTGTGCTCCTTCTCCAGTCGTGTCAGGCGTTTCATCGACGGCCGGCTCTGGCCGGTGCGGACTTTCCTGTGGTCTTTCATTGAAGTCGTCGTTGCAGGGCGGGAGGGAGAGGCCAGCCCAGGCTGACTCGCTGTGATATAGCGTAGTTCTTGGGTGGTAGCCGAGGCCTCTAGGTGCCGCGGGGGTGGCGTTTATGTGCTTTTCGGGGCCAACTGGCGGTGGTTATCGGATGGTCGATGTGGTAGTTCGGCGGGCTTTCCTCTCTGGGGGGGTTGGTTGTGTAAACATCATCAAGGATCTTGAATAAATAATTTGGTGTACATATAATACTTACTTGATGCGGAAGACGATATAATATGTGATCTTGATCTTGATGATCACAAGAGGTTGAATCGAGTGTTAGATCTAAATCATTTTCTCCCTCCTGACTGTTCCTTAACGTAGCAGAAAAGTGATGGGATTATACTGCGTACCCTAATAGGAGGAGAGAGGACTAATTTATATAGGGGTGTCTTTAGATCTGGTACGTCCATCAAATATCCACATTAATGGCTTAGATTTGTTTGACTATTAAATGTGAGCCCAATGCTTTCGGGCCACATATTCTTACATTCTCCCACTTGGTCCGAAAGCCCATAATTTAATGGTATAACATTAGGTACACATAAACAAATCCCATTATGCCATACATCATAATAAACTATGACATGATAAACCATATAGTGAGAGTTATGGCGGTTGTACACTCTCGATTTGCATACTTCCTTCCATATATTACTACACTAATAGTTCAACACATCAAGTTCCATAATAATATATAAATATCATAATGTCCACTTAATTGTCATGAAGACATTCATTTCTTGTTCTAAACATAACGTATACAAAATCATAATGAACAAGAAATTCGATAATAGTCAGAAACATAACATCAATGAGCTCAAGAGTGTGCCATAACATCATCATAATCAATCATTAATACAACCAAGACCCATTCTATGTACATGTCTTTAAATGTCTTTGGTTGTAGACCTTTAGTTAACGGATCGGCAATCATAAGGTCCGTTCTTATATGTTCAATGCACACACTTTGTTTCTGAACTTCCTCCTTAACGGCAAAATACTTTAATTCCATATGTTTTGCACCCTTGGAATATTTGTCGTTTTTGGAGAAGAAAACTGCTGCGGAATTATCACAATACCATTTCAGCGGCTTGGTAATGGTCTCGACAACCCCAAGTCCCGAAATAAAGTTCCGCAACCATAATGCATGAATTGTAGCCTCAAAACAAGCCACAAATTCAGCCTTCATAGTAGATGCAGCTATGACAGATTGTTTGACACTTTTCCATGAAATTGCTCCTTCAGCGAGGAGAAAAACATAGCCAAACGTTGACTTGCGACTGTCAAGGCACCCAGCAAAATCTGAATCTGAATATCCAATCACCTCAAGGCGATCAGATTTCCTAAACGTGAGCATATGATCCTTCGTCCCTTGAACGTATCTCATCACTTTCTTTGCAGCTTTCCAGTGATCCAATCCAGGATTACTTTGATATCGGCCAAGCATCCCAACTGCGAAGCTAATATCAGGCCTCGTGCAAGTTTGCAAGTACATTAGACCGCCCACAACATAAGCATATGGAATTGATTCCATACTCTTTCGTTTCACATCATTCTTAGGGCATTGCATAAGACTAAACTTATCCCCCTTTTTGTAATGGGACAACACTTGGTGAACAATTGTTCATACTAAATCTCTCAAGAATTTTCTCGATATAAGCTTTTTGAAACAACCCCAACAATCCTTGTGATCTATCCCGGAATATCGAAATTCCAATCACATAGGATGCCTCTCCCATATCTTTCATTTTAAAGTTCTTTGAGAGAAAATCTTTAGTCTCATGCAAAATTCCCAAATCATTAGCAGCAAGAAGGATATCGTCAACATATAGAACCAAAAATATAAACTTACTCCAACTGATCTTCTGGTAAATACACTGATCAACAGTGTTTTCTTGAAAACCAAAAGACGTGATGGTATCATTAAACTTAATATACCATTGTCGGAAGCTTGTTTAAGTCCATATATTGACTTCTTAAGTTTACACACCAAGTGACCCTTTCCTTCTATGGAAAAACCTTCGGGTTGATCCATATAAACTTCCTCATTTAAGTCCCCATTAAGAAAGGCCGTTTTCACATCCATTTGATGTAACTCTAAATCATATTGAGCTACTAAAGCCATAAAGATCCTCAAGGAATCTTTCTTAAAAACAGGTAAAAAAGTCTCCTTATAATCAATGCCATCTTTCTGAGTATAACCCTTGGCAACAAGTCTAGCTTTATGTCGTTCGATATTGCCATTCAAGTCACGTTTGGTCTTAATGACCCACTTACACCCAACTCATTTTGAACTTTCTGGCAATTCTACTAGATCCCAAACATTGTTTTTAGCCATAGAGATTAACTCTTCTTTCATAGCATTAATCCATTTATGAGACTCGTCACTGTTAATGGCTTGTGAAAACAAAACAGGATCTTCATTAATGCTAGTATCATAATCCAATTCTTGCAAATAAACCACATAGTCATCCGGAATAGCAGATTTTCTCACCCTTGTAGGTTTGCTTAATGTTATTCCACGTGGTTCATTTATATTAGTTGGTGGCAAGTTAGTCTCTTCATGGGGTGCTACTTCATCCAAATTTTGTCCACCATTATTTTGTGGTTGTGGAACAATATTTGGTACAACTGTGGATATTGGAACATTAATGAGTAATGGAACATCAACCCTTATTTCATTAATTTCCACAGTCTCTTTAGCTCTCCCACTAACTTCACCATTTTCAATAAATCTAGCATTGCCTGTTTCAACGATTCTAGAACTATGATTAGGACAGTAAAACATATACCCTTTGGACTTCTCTGGGTAACCAATAAAGTAACCACTCACAGTTCGAGAATCTAATTTCTTTTCATGTGGGTTGTATACTCGTGCTTCTGTCGGACAACCCCAAACATGCAGGTGTCTCAAACTAGGTTTCCTTCCAGTCCATAACTCAAAAGGAGTTTTGAAACTGCCTTACTAGGAATCCTATTTAGCAGATACACGGCAGTCTTAAGTGCATACATCCACAAAGATTTGGGTAGTGATGTATTACTTATCATACTCCTAACTATATCAATTAATGTTCTATTTTTCCTTTCCGCTACACCGTTTTGTTGAGGTGTGTCTGGCATAGTATATTGTGCACATATGCCATGTCTTTCAAGGAACTTAGCAAATGGACCGGGATTTTGTCCCGATTCATCATACCTTCCATAGTATTCACCACCTCAATCAGACCTTACTATTTTCACCTTTCTGTCTAACTGCCTTTCAACTTCATTAATGAAAACCTCAAGTGCATTTGCAGCTTGAGATTTTTCTTTCAGCAGATAGACATAACCATAACGTGAAAAATCGTCTATAAAGGTAATGAAATACTTTTCTCCATTAAAAGATGGAGCATCAAAAGGTCCACATATATCGGTGTGTATAATTCAAGAAGCTGACTACTTCTTGTGGCTCCTTTCTTGTTATGTTTAGTTTGCTTTCCATTAATGCAATCCACACACAACCCAAGATCGGTAAAATCTAGATCCAAAAGAATCTTATCTTTCACCAACCTTTGCATTCTTTCTTTGGATACATGACCCAAACGTTTATGCCACAAGAAAGCAGAGTTCTCATGCGCTACACCACGTTTAATTCCAATGATTTGATGAACACACATTAAAGACTCAGAAAAATCAACATCAAGTTTCAGTTTATATAAATCATCCATAAGAATTCCAGAACCAATAACGGAATCGTGTTTATCAAACAAACTGAAACATTCGTGTCCAAACATAAAGGAAAACCCAAGAACATCAAGTCTAGAAATAGACATTAAGTTTCTAGAAAATGAAGGTACATAGAGAGTTTGTAAAAGATCCAGGTGGTGCCCGGAATCTAAAACAATACGATAAGTCCATATGCCTTCAATTGGGGCCTTCATACGGTTCCCCATGAACAAAAAGTTCTCATTTGGGTTTATGTTATGGATTGTAAGAAATCCCTGCATCACATTGGAAACATGAGTTGTAGCACCAGAATCAACCACCAAGTATTTAAAGGAACTTCAGACAAGTTTGATTCGAAACATACAAAGATATTAGAAATACCTTTCTTTTCAAACCAAGACTTGCGTTTCAGGCAATCTTTCTGTACGGGACCTTCTTTCCTACAGAAATAATATTTATTTGCCCGATTTTCCTTCTTTTCATCACTAGTGACCTGTGAAACTTTAGAAGGTCCTTTCTTAGTAAACTTGTTGGATTTCGGTTTGAGAACATCATTAGCTCCTCGACCCACAAGGTTGACTGTATGGACTCCTTGTGCCTTAAGTCTCGTCTCCTCCTGAACAAGCTTACTGGCCAATTCATTAACACCCCACTTATCCTTAATAGTGTTATAGTTAATTTGAAAACACCCATATTCAGGAGGCAACGAGTTAAGCATAAATTGCACCAGAAATGAGTCATCCACAGTCATACCCAGGGACTTAAGCCTTGCTGCAAGATTAGTCATGTCAAGAACATGTTGCTGCATACTACGTGACCCATCATACTTTTTGGTCGTGAGTTCAGCCATAAGTGTTCATGCCAATGACTTATCCGCAGAACGGAAACGCTCTTCCACAAGAAAAAGGTATGCTTTCGCATCCACATTATCGGGAAGAGTTGACTTAATGTTGTTGGCAATCGTCATTCGCATAAAGCTCAAACATAATCTGTTAGACCTGTCCCAAGCCTTACGGTTTGATTTCTCAGCCTCACTACTTTGATCATTAATGTCAGCAGGCTTTTCTTCAAGCAGAGCTAAGTCAATATCCAAAACACCTAAATGGAAATTGACTTGCTCATACCATTCAGAGAAATTCAAAACATTGAAGACAGTAACAGAAGAAGCTTGCGAATGAAGAGAGATAGCTGCACAATCATAAAAGCTCACTTAATTAATAGATTCAGAAAATCATTCATAACATATATTGTTGG
>CACSLK010027752.1:16062253-16072871 GCA_902706635.1 Striga hermonthica | reverse complement strand
TTTTTTTTTTTTTTTTTTTTGTGTTTTGTGTTATCAGGTTGGTTCTATCTAAGCTACTTGCATGTGTTCTCCTCCCAGCTAGATTTAGTGGTGTAGCAATGCTATTCGGCTGATTGAATGTTTATTCGACTGAGTAACTGTTCTCTAGTCTTCTTTGTTTCTGTTTGTGTGAATAAAAATGTTTCCTATCATTCTGAACCTAAAAAAAATATAAAAATTAATAATAATAATAATAATAATGACATTAAATTAAATTTGAATTAAAATATTTGAATTTTTTTTCAAGAATTCTTGTATGATTATATCCATACATACATGTGATATTCTATGATCAGGTAGTGTTGTACATACTTGACATCAAGTAGTCCATTCTATTACCATTAGATTGAGTCAAGATTAAATATCAACCATTGATTTCATGTACAAACCATGTACAATTAAAAAAAAAAAAGATTTTTTATTTGTACGTGGGTTTGTACACTTGTACAAGCTAAAAACTTATTTTACCCTTACAATTATTTAAATTATAAATAAATTATAAAATAATGTTTATATTTATTTTCAAACCCATATCTTTATCTTATTTATATAACAATCTACATATATAAGACACATTATCTAATCCTTTAACACTAGTACGTGGCCCGTGCAATGCACGGGTAAAATAAATTAAATATTAATTATAAATTAAGAATAGAGGTAAATAATATTAAATAGTGTGTATTCATTTAGGATTTCGAGTGACATTTGAGACTTTTTAAGATACTCAAATTTAGAGGAATACTATGAAATCTTATCTGATGGTGAGATTTAGTGTGAAATTTTGTATAATATTTTTTTAAAAAAAAAAATCATAGCAAATCTTAAAAAGACCAAACAAATCTATATAAATATAAAAAGATTTGGTATTTACCTAAAATAGAAGTTAAAATTTCGCCAAAACAATTCATTTTTACTTTTATTAGTAAATTAATTTGAGAATGGGCGGTCTTTGTTTTAAAATTCAAATTTCAAAAGTCAACAAAATCTGTAAAATATTGATTTGGTCAAAACTTGCGACAGAATTGCCTAATTGTGTTGTTACAGACAATAAATAAATCAATAAAATCTGTTCGAAATATGTTCGGTCAAAAATTGCGGCTAAGAGATTTCGTTTCAATTGTGCGTGTAACTGTTGTTACAAACCGATAAGCAAATAAATAAAATAGAATTGATATTATACTTACCCTTAACCCTATGTCGGCGAAGGAATACTCTCGAAGCCCTCCGGCGGATCTGAAGGCCGTCCCGCCCGATCGCTACTCATCAGAATTTCCCGACCTAATTAAACCCCTTGTGCCCGCCCTGGAACAATCCCGGTCGCTGAAGCGATCTCGTTTGCGTGAGATTTCGCCCGAGAAGGAGGTTCTGGACTGCACAACAGCCCTGCCGGCACCTCCACAGAAATTGGTCTCTCTTGAAGGTCCGAGCTTTCGGGACATGCTCAATCGAAACAGGCAACATGTGGAGATGGTTTCGGATGATGACTGTGAAGACGAGACACCAGATGACGTCGTGATTGACCGCCAGGGCCCAATCCCTGACATCCGGCTGAAGGATCGATTTTATGAATCGCTGCTTCGATCGTGGCGGAATGTAGTGGTAGTAAAGGTGATGGGTGGTGTCCTCCCCCACCATCTGCTTTACAGCAAGCTGTTGGCACTGTGGCCATGCTTGGCAGGGTGCGATTTGATTGATCTGGAGAATGGGTTTTACCAAATCCAGTTCAGTACTCAGGAGGATGCGGAGCGGGTTCTCGTGGGGGGACCTTGGATTGTGTCGAAACAATATCAAAAGTACTATGTACATGTCCAACCGTGGTCGCCGGAATTTGATGCATCTTGTAACCAAATCAAATCATTGGTCTCATGGGTTCGCTTACCGGGGATGCCTGTGCATCTATATCATAAGAAGGTGTTCCGGATGATAGGAGAGATTGTGGGTAAAGTTGTGAAAATTGACCACCAAATGGCTGCTCAGACAATGGGAAAATATGCTCGGTTAGCGGTCGTCTTGGACTTGTCTAAGCCCTTGTGTGCGAGTTTCTCCATCCAGGGAAAGCTTCAACGGGTGGAGTATGAGTTCCTCCCGGATATATGCTTCAGCTGTGGACGATATGGGCATGCCGCGGCCAACTGCCCAGATGGTACTGTAACTGGTGAGGGCACCTCGGCTAATCATACTTCAAAAGGGAACGAGGTCGATGATGTCAGTCCTGACAAGCCAAGTACTGACGGCCGAGGGCTTTATGGACCCTGGTTGGTGGCCAACACGAAAGGGCGTCCCTCGCCACGGCCGAGACAAGGTAATAAGGAGCATCACCCACAGCGGGTGGCCATTGGAGGAGGGTCTGGGTCACGATTTACTGCGCTACAGGGGGAGCATGAGGAAGGCGTGCAACCAGGCTTTGCGTTTACCGCGGCTGATGGGGGGAATACTAAGGGGCCAGCGGGTTTGCAGGCCTTCTCGGCTAATACAGTGAACGGGGGAGTTATGGGTAAACCAAGGGCCAACACCGGAAAGGAACCAAAGCGACAAACTGGCTTTACTCAAAAGGGGAAGGCGCAGCCGAGCGACAAGGGGGTACAACAATTCAACACATCAGCCCACAAAGTTAAAGCACCTCGTACCTTTGAGCTGCGGCAGAAACCAGCCGAGGCTACAGGGAGTTCCAATTTGTCTAACCCTTTAGTGGTCCCGGTTGACTCTACGTTGGATTCGTCAAAACACCAGGTGGTGCGAGTGGTAGACATGCCACCCCGACCTGATTCCCAGGAGGGTGATGACATCGAACTATTAGACCCGGGCGACGTCCGGATGGCGATGGATACACCAGACGGCGCTGGTCAGGAACCACCTGGATGGGGTGACCGGTCGAGCACGGATTATTGTACGAACCTCTTGACGGACACTCAGGTTATGGATACGGAGGAAGGATTAGGGATCCCGGTCCCAAGCTTGAACTGAAGCGTGCGGGGGCTGCTAGTCCTGGTTCTTTTGTTCTTTGATTGTTTCTTCATGAATTTTGCATCCTGGAATGTTCGTGGTGCCGCCTCATATGCCTTTAGGCAGGCCTTTCACGCTTTGAGGCAACAGTATAATCCTGATGTTTTCGCTATTTTCGAACCGCGAGTTAGTGGGGTTGCTGCGGATAAGTTTATTCGCCAGAGTGGTTATGCTAGATCCTTTCGGGTCGAGGCCCAGGGTTTCTCTGGTGGTATCTGGGTTCTTTGGAAGGATGAGGTGGATCTTCAGGTAGTGGAGTGTAGTCGACAACATGTGCATGCACAGACTCGATCGGGGAATCGCAGTTTGCTAGTGACTTTTATTTACGCGAGCCCGAACCCGCGCCTAAGACGTCTTCTATGGGACCATTTGAATGACCTTGCCCACCGTGTTACTGATCCTTGGGTGGTCGGTGGGGATTTCAATTGCTTTCTGCGAGTGTCGGAAAAAAAGGGTGGTTCGCTTCGGAACTGCACCATTAGTCCGGCCTTTGCAGATTGGATTTTTGACAATAACCTTCACGAACTTCGGACAGATGGGGATCAAGCGACATGGTTTCGAAATGGCCTAGCGGAGAAGCTGGACCGATGGATTGGCAACGAGGCTTGGCTGGACGTATATCCGGAGAGTTTGGTTTTACATCTCCCCCGGTTACACTCGGACCACACTCCTCTCCTACTCCGGGCGAATCGCACTTTCGGTTCTAGAGTTCCTAAGCCTTTTTGTTTTTTGGCAGCCTGGCTCACCCACCCGGACTTTGACCGATTGGTACGAGATGTGTGGTCGGAGGACAACCCATTTGACACTTTAGTGGCAGACTTCTCAGCGCGTGCTCGGGATTGGAATACTCATACTTTTGGTAATATATTCCGCCGCAAGAAACGACTCCTGGCTCGTATCCAGGGCATTCAACGATCGAATGGTTTTGCTAGGAATCCGTTTTTGCGAGATTTGGAGCACATGTTGACTGTGGAACTCGAAACAGTGCTCCTCCACGAGGAGTTGTTACTACTCCAAAAGTCTCAACGGGACTGGCAGTTATTCGGTGACCGAAACACTTCTTACTATCACCGGCTCCTTAAACATCGCCGTCGAAAAAATAAAATCATTGCCTTAAAGGACGGGTCGGGTAGGATTATTGAGGACCCGGTCACGTTAAAAAGAATGGCGGTAGAGTTCTTCGCCTCTATCTACACAGCCCCCGTTGCGGACCCGACTGTGGGCCCTATTGGGAATGTTTTTCCGAACTTGGAACCCTCTCGTCTTCGGGGTTTGGGGCGGGATCTTACGGAGTTAGAGATTCTTACGGCTCTTAAGAAGATGGCCCCTCTTAAATCACCCGGAATAGACGGCCTTCATGCTATATTCTTTCAGCAAAAATGGCACCATGTTGGCCGAGCAATCTGCGCGCTACTTAAGGATATTTGGGGTGGGGGCCCGTTCCCATCGTCACTCAATAAAACGCTTCTGGTCCTAATACCAAAGGTGGCTAATCCAGTGTCTCTGAAGCAATTCAGACCGATCAGCCTTCTCAACGTCACTTATAAACTGATGACCAAGGTATTGGCGGAGAGGATGAAGCCGCTTCTTCCCTCCCTAATTAATCCAGCACAGACGAGCTTTGTCCCAGGGCGCCACATCACGGACAATATTGTCATCGCCCAAGAGCTCATTCACTCGATGCGTGGACTCAAGGGGAAGAAGGGTTTTATGGTAGTGAAGGTGGATCTGGAAAAAGCCTACGATTACCTTCGCTGGGCTTTCATCCGTGAGACGTTGGAGCTTGCTGGATTTCCTAGTGTCTATGTGGATGTGGTAATGTCTTGCGTGTCGTCGGCCACCATGCAACTGTTGTGGAATGGAGAGGCTAGTGAGGAATTTATCCCGTCTCGAGGTATTCGCCAGGGCGACCCCATTTCGCCTTATCTGTTTGTCTTATGCATCGAGAGGCTGGCACACATGATTGATAAGTCAGTGGCGATTGGCGAGTGGACACCGATCACGGTTGGGCGGGGCCAGGTGGCGATACCCTATTTAATGTTTGCCGACGACCTCCTACTATTCATTGAGGCAAATCGGGCCCAGGCGGATTGTTTGAAGGGCATTCTCCAGCAATTTTCGGCGGCATCGGGCCTCAAAGTGAGTGAGCCCAAGACACAAGTCTTCTTTTCCTCTAATGTGGAGAAATCCTTCCAATCGTCTTTGGCTCATCGATTAGGATATCAGGTGGTGGACAATCTGGGGAAGTATTTGGGCATGCCTCTTATTCATAGCCGAGTGAATAAAGATACTTACGCTGAGATACTGGAAAAAGCGGATAACAGGCTGGCCGGATGGAAAGCATCGACTCTCTCCATGGCTGGTCGGGTAACCCTTGCTCAGGTAACCCTTAGTTCTCTCCCTTATTATTCCATGCACACGGTTTCGCTTCCTTATGGGGTGTGTGATAGTCTGGAGCGCAAATGCCGAAACTTTGTATGGGGAGGCACCTCACATTCTCGAAAAGTTAGCCTGGTCTCATGGTCGGAAGTCTGTCGACCAAAGGATGAGGGTGGCCTTGGGATGAAGGAGCAACGCTTGATGAATAAGGCCCTCCTCA
Source organism: Striga hermonthica (assembly GCA_902706635.1). Taxonomy (NCBI): domain Eukaryota; kingdom Viridiplantae; phylum Streptophyta; class Magnoliopsida; order Lamiales; family Orobanchaceae; genus Striga; species Striga hermonthica. The sequence continues at coordinate 16,067,227 of CACSLK010027752.1, read as the reverse complement.
TGAAACTCGCTTGGAAGTTTCTCTCTGAACCGTCTCTTTTGTGGTGCCGGGTTCTTCGGGCTAAGTATCGGCTGCATCCCATGGCTATGGGTGAGGATTTCCAGTTTCCATCTGGCTCGACGATCCTCCGGTCCATTCGCAGCGTGTGGAAGGACACTCTCGCGGGGAGTCGATGGTTGGTGGGCGATGGCCGAACCGCGAGGTTTTGGTGGGATAGGTGGCTCCATGTCCCTATCCTGCTAATCCAAGTGGCAACGGGTCCGGTTCCAGAGCACCTACTCCACGCGCCGGTGGCGGCTTTCGTCAAGACGACTGGTGGCTGGAATTGGTCTCTATTCGAGGCTCTATTGCCGGCTTCTTTCCTGTTACGTATCTCTGCTCATGTTCCTCCGCAGGTGAATGAGGGTGAGGATCGGGTATATTGGGGTCTATCGGCAAATGGGCAGTTCTCGACGCGATCTGCTTATTCGGCAGTTGCGCAGCCGATCCAGGGTCATACTGATCGTTTGTGGGCACTCATCTGGAAGTGGCCGGGACCTCAGCGGGTGCGACAGTTCATGTGGTTGGTGGCCCGGGAGAGTTTACTTACCAATGCTAATCGCTTTCGACGTCATATGTCGTTATCCCCGACGTGTCCTCGTTGTCAGGTGGCAGAAGAATCGACGATGCACGTCTTGCGCGACTGTCCAGTGGCGGCGGATACATGGCGGTCTCTAGTTCCAAGGGACTGCCTCCGTGCGTTCTTTTCCCAGGATATGCACGGGTGGTTATCGAGTAATCTTTCTGGTGAGCTTAGTCGAATGCGGGATAATTGGAACTGTCTCTTCGGACTCACGGTGTGGCGTATTTGGAAATGGCGTAATTTACAGATTTTCCAAGGGATCGTTACTCCAACTTCACGACGGGTAGGCGAGGTATTAGGCTATGCGGAGTCGGTGCGGAACAACATTGCTAACTGCCGCAAGGTGGGGGTGTCTGGAATCCGGGATATGAGGTGGATCTCATGGGAATGCCCGGCGGAGGATGAGCTTAAGGTAAATACCGATGGTAGTTTTGTTCCGGCTACGGGGATGGCTAGTGCAGGGGGTGTTATTCGCGATCGCCGGGGGAAATGGGTGGCTGGCTTCTTGATGAACATTGGTTATTGCTCAATTGTCGGAGCAGAGTTGTGGGGCCTTTTACAAGGCCTCCAGCTAGCGTGGGACACCGGAGCGCGTACGATTCGGGTCGACGTGGATAACAAGTCTATTCTGAACATGGTTCAAGACGATAGCCTTACTGGTCCCCATGGGAGCATCTTAAGGAGCATACGAGAACTTTTGGGTCGTCCATGGGTCATTCATCTTTGTCATATCCATCGTGAAGCCAATTTCGTGGCAGACTATCTGGCGTCACTTGCGGCTAAGAGTCCGGGGAGCTTGACTAGATTGGATAGCCCGCCGCCGGGCACGGGTATTTGGCTACAACATGATTTGGCGGGTGTGTCTTATCCCCGTCCAGTTTTAACTTAGGCTAGCGTTAGCCTCCTTCTCTTGTACCGAAAAAAAAATAAATAAATAAATAAAATAATATTTTACACATACGTAAGATATATCGCAATAACAAAAGAAGAGAAATAAAAGTAATTGTTATACGGGATAATCTGGTTGAATCAAAACAATATCTCTTCCATGATCTGATCTGCAATATTAAATCACAATTATCTCCTACACGTTTTATTACGAAGAACTTGAGGGAAAAATATGTAATATTTTAATCACAATTAAATACTACATTATTTATCACAAAAGAATTTAATTAAATAGTTTTTCAAACAAACATTCGAAATTGTAGAGCAACAGAATCTACAATGTTTATTCACACTTAATATTCAATTGTTTATTAAAGAATACAAATATTTAAAAAACGTGATTATTTACAACTATAAAAATATCAATAAATATTTAAAAAACGTGATTATTTATTTAATCAAAACTTGCCAAATGGACAATTCACCAATCGTGGCATGATTGCGATTTTGATATGAAATGTAATATTCATTCTTTTATAGGCATTTTATTGCCTATTTTAGCCAAGATCTATTTTCCAATAGTATCATACACAATTTCAATAGTATATATCGTCAAAGAGGAAAAAAAAAATATTTTCAACCAATTAACATTTACTACAATAGCTATATATATCTATATATATATAAAGAAGGAGTTGATGGAATTGATGTTACTAATGATAGCAGTAAATACTTCTTTTGGAAATGGTATCAACAATATTTTTGGAAATAAATATATAATTAGTATGTTTGCCTTTTAGATTTAATAAATCATTCATGATAATTAGTTAACAATTTAATATGTAATAAGTATTTTCTATGACTTGATTTTTAGAAATAAATTTATAATTAGTATGTCTGCCCTTTTGATTTACTAAATCATTCATGATAATTAGTTCTCAATTTAATATATAATAAGTATTTTTTGACTTAAAAGACGATATTAATTAATTACTGACATATTTAGTGATTGAATTAAATGATATAATACATATTAGTGCCTATGCATAATATAAATATCATGAAAATTGGTGCCTACGCATAAAATAATTATTATGAGGCTTATGATTCAACCTGATTCAAATTTCAAGAAGTGCCTATGCATAATATAATTATTACGCCGTGCACTATTATTCAGTCTGATTCAATTTTCAATTAGTGTCGCCTATGCGTAATATAATTATTATATTTGAAGTTTTTAAAAGCTATTAAATTGAGAATTTTAAGTAAACATTCTATAAAAAAATAATCATAAATTTTAGTTTCAATTTTTCTAAAAATAAAAAATCAATATAATTATGAGAAACATTCAGTATGAAAATGTAAAAAATAAAATTTAATATGACTTTTCACCATATATTTAATAATATATAAATATATATATATATATGTACCATCTATATCTATATCTATATAATGGACCAATCCTTATTGCTATAATTAACATAATTTTAGGCGGGAAATTTTTTCGTCTATATTTGAAATTTAATTAAAATTTATTTATTAGCAAATCTTATGCATGAAAAACATGTTATTTTTTATACACTCAGTGACTACTACTCAGTAACTACAAATTATATTAAATTTAAATTTTGACTGTAGTTTTATTAGATATATTTTCAATGAGATATTATATTACTTTAATAGTAATTTATTGACACAATTCAAAAAATTATTATGGAAATTGATTTGATTAAATATATTATCATCTATGGTTGTAGAAACTAATTTAGTTAATTATATTTACTATTCAGAAGCACTTAAAATATATAATAAAATAATCAAAATAACTATGTTTAAATCACACTAACTTAATAAATAATTTAAAATATTAATAAAGGTTTATAAAATATAGTCAATTTAGTTATAAAAAGGTACATCCCTATTGAATACATTATATGCAGTGATAATACTATTAATAATTTAAATAATATACTAATACAGATAAAATTGTGGGGTGCAACTTAGAATTCTAAATTTCACATTTGAAATATCTATGCACAGTAAAAAAAATCTATTTAATTTTTTAAAAATATATAAGTTTTCTTTTATACTATTTTAAAAATATCTATATCTATATCTATATATCGTTATCTAAATCTATATAATGGACCAATCTTTATTATTATAATTGACATAGTTTTAGGCGGAAAAATATTTTCATTTATATTTAGCATATACTTAGCCTTTATCTATTAGCAAATTTTATACGTGAACATTAATTTTTTTTGTTTACTCATTGACTACTATTCATTAGTTATCAATTGAGTTAAATATAATATTGATTGATGACATATATTTTCAATAAGACTTAATATTAATTTCGTAGTAATTTTTAACACAATTAAAAACACTATTCAAATTTTGAAATATTGATTTGATTAACTATATTATTATCTCATGGATGTAGATTTTAACTTTATTAAGTATAATAACCTATCAGAAGTACTTAAAATATCTAACAAATAATCAGAATAATTGTGTTTGAATCATATTAACTTAATGAATAACTTATAGTAATAACAAAATTTGCTAAAGTATAGTCAACATAACCATTAAAAAGTTTATGTTCATTGAATATATTATTTTATTAGATATACTATTGAAAATCAAATTTAATATATTAATAAAATTATTATTTGATGGTCGTGTGAAATTAAGAATTATAAACATTGGAAATATATGCATACATAAAAAAAAGATTAAGTTGTAAAAAGCATATTCTTATTATATACTATTTAATAAAGAAAAATGAGTAAATAGGATAATATATATAGTCAAATATCATAATTAAAAATTATAGCATTTGATAATAATTGAAATATATAATTTATCTAAACATTTAAATTAGATATTAATACACTCATTATATATGTCGAATATATTTAGTAAAAATATAAATATATACGAAAAAATTTAAAATAAAAATAAATAGTTTACTATGAAAAAAATGTGTTGCATAAGCGATTAAAGTTACTACAATTTAAATTTAATTATCAAACAATTATTATTTCATGCATTTAAAATTAGAATAACGTAAACTAAATTTTACGGTTAAAACATTAGTTAGCTATCGAGCATATGCAAAATATGATTTGTTCAAAAAGTTATAAAATTAAGATAATCAGTAATTTTACAAGTATTTGTAAGCCATTAATTGTATACAAACATCATATTTAATATCTAGATATCGATACTATTTTATAAAATTATAAATAGTAAGATTTATGTATTAAATAATAAAATATTAATCTATAGTATACCCCGTGCATCGCACGGGTATCAACACTAGTAATAGTAGAAATACGGTCTGTCCAAACTTAATCTTCATCAACATTTTTTTTCTACACCTAAAGCACACACATACTATGGTGATTTGAAACATATAATGTTGTTTATGTTGTTTATGTTTTTTATGTTGTGAG
>CACSLK010027752.1:16044233-16060319 GCA_902706635.1 Striga hermonthica | reverse complement strand
TAGAATTTTTCTACAATATTTAATTCAACTAAAATTAAATATTTAGCCATCAAAAATTCAGTCAAAATCGGGTCAAACCCATATTTTATAACTGATTTTTCCAACATAAACAAAAAGTACTTGCTCGGCCTTCAAAAACAGAAGTGTTAGGGTCGGATTGACTCGAAATTCGCCCTTGAACATCTTCAAGAACATATGATTTCAAAGGCGAATTCACGGATCTGGAATGTTGTGGTGGAGATCTAATCGTCTTATCAAAAATCGGAAAGTCTACAAAGTTTTTTTTCTTTCTTTTCTTTTGGAATTGGTAAGGACATTTTTGGGAAGCTGCCGGAGAGAGGGTGAGAATTTGGAAACCCTACTCACCATCCGTTATTTTGGTTTTTATACTCAATTCAAATTCATCGCAACAGTTTTAGTTAACTTATTATTATATACCGTTCATGATAATTGTAATTGTAATATTTAATCATGGTTGGACTGACTTTATTCAAAAAGGGCTGAAAAAATTATATGGGCCAAATTTGTTTTTAATGGGTTCGGGCCCAGACTTGAAAAGAACCCAACAACCCATGTTTTTGATAGACGAAATTGCACTCTGTACAATCAATTTGGTTTTTTATTACATAAATATAACAACTTTGTAAATATTAACATATTAACATAATCTAGTGATTTTATTTGCACAAATACCACATTAACTGACTTAAATATCCCAGCACATTTATTGGGATTAATTACCTAATTTAATGAGATTTAATCTCTCTCTCTCTCTCTCTCTCTCTCTCTCTCTCTCTCTCTCTCTCTCTCTCTCTCTCTCTCTCTCCTCTCTCTCTCTCGTCTTCTTCTTCTTCTACACTTCGTCGTTTATTTTATTTTTTCTCTTCTTCTACAGTTCTTCCACTTTAATTTTCATCTTCTCCTACAATTCACCCTTCACGAATCCGTCAGTCGTCGAACCACCTCCAGCAACCGCAAACAACCACGCCTTAGCCCAGCATCGCTCGCCTCCTTTTTTGCCATCGCCGAGAGTCACGCCCGAAGCAACCCGCGATCCCCTCGAACAGACCAAAAAGCAGCCCTTTGTCCCTGTTCGTCACACGCACAAGCAGACCGAGATTTTGTATATGTTATGGGTATATACCGTATATTTTCAGTATATGTTTCTGTCCGAGTAATGTAGCATCCAAAAAATCCCACCACTATGGCCTTTTTCAAGAAATCGTCCAAGAACAAGAAAATTGACCGCGTAGAGACCCCACCAGTGTGCCTGAATATGTTTTTTGACGAATAACTTGGTGTTGTTTTCGTGCATTAAAATTTTGTACATGATATGTATATATATATATATATATATATATATCTTACAATCAAACATGAAATTTACATGTTGCGGTACATACAATATATACCAAAGTTGTACAACACACATATACATAAAATATACATGAAATATACACTCGAGATTCTCGTAATTCAAGCCAGCGACAGATCGAGACACACATATACATAAAATATACTTTAATTATACAATAGAGTTTAAATCGTTTATCAAAATAGATTTCAAAACTCACATATACATAAAATATACCTAAGATATACACTCGATTCCTGAACCGCATATCTCATTCACATCCTACATATACATAAAATATACTTAAAATATACATAAGTTGTGATCATGTATATACTTTATCTTTCTTAATCGTGATTTAATTTTTTTTTTTTTTGGTCAAGTGCTTTTAATTTATTTTAAGAGAGAGAGGGAGTACGTTTAAAATTTAATTTATATTTCTTTCCATGCTGATAACAACAGATTCCTAAAAAAAATAGTTTATATTCATTTACCTTTTTTTTTTTTATTTTCCAGCGAATTCATATATGTGCGTGATTCTGGAAGGTCCTTTTGACATGTACTATATCAGTTGCCCTATTTATGGGGAAAGACAATTATTAATTTTGGTAACCAAAAATCATGGCAAATGTAATCTTATCAGTTACACAAATTAAGGGGATATGACCTTTTTTTTTTATGCTAATACTAATTATTTTGGTAGAATTAGGTATTAATGCAATATATTTTATATAGGTAGTATAAATGCAATTAAAAACAAAACGTGTGGCAGAGATATAAATTCCCCATTTTGATATTATTCAGCCCAATTTCGCAGATTCAATAATTTATAGATTATAATTTAAAGTATTATTATTTATAGCTAATATTTGTCATTAACATAAACAAAATACTATTTAAATATAAAAAATAAAACATTTCTATCATATTTATTTTTTAAAAATTTATTTTTATAAATTTCTATTCAGCATGAAAATTTCAAAAAATAAGTCAAATAATGTTTAAACAATATCTGTTCATTTTTTTTATTTGTATCCTTCTTCATTATTATTATTAATTTATTTTTGTTCCTTCATACTCATAATCTTATTTTTATGTGATCGGTTACGTGCACCGTACGGGTGTTACTAACTTAAATAGACATGTTTTATATTTTTTGCACAATTTATATTTCATATAATATTTTCAAAAAATTAATATAGGTATATTGTAATACATATTAATTCTATATTTTTTATTAATAAATATTATTTAATAGATATTTTTAATTTGTAAATATTAATACATATCTGTTACCCGTGCATCGCACGGGTTTCGTACTAGTAATGGTCTCAAATAAGTTAAATATTTAATAAATTTGAAAGAATTTTTAAATTTTTAAATAAATGTTCCAAGACTTTAAGTCTAAATTAAATACACCAGAATCTTTAAATTTTTAAAAAGTTTTAGAAATCTCAAATGAATACACCCCGTAATATGAATGTTTATCAGCTGTGAATAATATAGAATTATCTTGTATACAGAACATAAAACATGTATGTTTAAATTTATAAACATATAAACTATTATATAATATATGTAAAAGTATTTAAAATCTTCTATATTATTTTTTGTAAAATGTAAAGCCACATATATTTTTTCTAAACTATTTCAAGAGGGTAACATGTCTAAGAACACAGAAATTTAACATCTATATATTCATAGATACAAATCATTAATCCATTAAATGTGTAAAAAGATTGTCCAAACAACATGTGTTGAGAAAAGTATCACTAATTCATTATTTAATTGTTTTGCATGTTTGGAATGACGACTTTAATCATTTTGGATAATGCAAGGTCAAGCTTCATGATAATCAAACTCAGCAAGTGTAAAACAGAGGTATAAGGATATGGTTATATTGTTCTAATACATTTCTTTTTTTGATTGTTTTGCTTAATTTTAGTATTATAGGTAAAATTAAACTCCTAATTTTAATGTTTTTTTTTTTAATTCATGGAAATTTTGATCGAGTTCCTACGAAGACTGAAAAATAATTGTTGGGATTAATATTTATACATAAAATGTAATATGATATGGGAATATCTAACATGACATAGGCAGATTATTCAGCCATATATACCTGAATTTCAGATAAACTACTCTATGCACATAGTAATTTTATGTTCATGAAACTTTAAGTATGAAATACTTGCATACAATTATTATATTATACGTATAATAAAAGTAAAACAATAAGCTGAGTAAAAAATCTTATATGTATTAGTTTTTTCATCCATTCTGCTTCTGTTGATCCTTCTTTTATGAGTAGTGTTATGTTGATTTGTAGCACCATGTTTTTCCATGCTTATACTTTTCTTTTGTTTTAATGTTCCCAATTCTATGAGATGTCATTACTTTATAAAATCAGTCTAATAGATAAAAAATAATTTTTTTTTCGAATCCCATCCAAAATGGAATTGCAAACAAATATAGTTTTAATTAAGCATAAATTCATGTGATTGAATAGTTATCATTTTAGTGGAGAGTTTTAAATTTTCATTTGAATAAATCCCTTCATTTTAGAAAGTTCAAATTTATAAAGATGTCATTGTGGTTTTTGATTTCACACGATTGAACAAAGAAAAAAAATTGATTTATAAGATGCATTATGAAGGAATAAATCCCTTCATATAAAAGATTTTGTTTCTTTAAACTATCGAAACAAAAAATTATCCACTCATAGATTTTAAATCTTACCAAAGAAATTAACGGGGCCGCATTTTGTGGGGTACAATGTAACAACTAATATGAATTGCATTTAATTTAATTAATGTATTTAACAAATAATAAAAAAGTTACCATTAATAGAAAGCAATTAATGTAAACAAGGTTTGACCAAAATTTGAATTACCGTTGTTTAAAAATTGTAATTCTTTTTAGATATAGATTTGTATTATTACAATTTACCAATTAAAATTAAATCATCCCGTTGGTCTTCATGCTCTCAAGCCTCGTCCCAACTTTCTGTTCTTCGATCTCTGTACCTACTTCGCAAATTACATTGAAAATTTTGGGAAAAATCCAATCACACCAGTAGCTCTTCGCAATTTTTACAAGCTAACCGTAAATCCGAGCTTCTGAAATGGCCGGTCTACTAGCGTGGGCGGCAGACGTCGTCGGAGGCGGTGGCGGCGGGCGGAGCGACGACGAGATCTATAAATTCAATCCCTCTCATCTTCACTCCAGAGAAACTCGACTACGGCCAAGAGCTCGATCACAAATCGGCTTCTCTTAACTTGGTGTTAATTTGGTGTATCAGCTTTAGGGGCGGCTTGGCCTGGGAAGATACGAACAAGGGTCTCATACTCAATGTAAAAATATCCTTCTTTTTTTTTTCTTTGTCTGAAATTTTTTGTTCTAATATGTTTTGTTTTACCTTAATTGTTTTGCTTGATTGTTTGTGATTTGTTTTGTTTCGTGGTGTTTTGTGGTAGTGACTTTATATGTGTGGTTTGAGGGATGGCAATTTTCAGTTCTGTTCGGTTTTTGGTTTTTTTAAGGCTCCTGATTTTATGTGTTCACTTGCAGTAGTCGTTGATGGAATTTGTTGATTGCGTGTATTCGAGTTGTGAGCACACGATTGATTAATGATTATGCTGCAGTTTGGTAAAGGTTTCTTACATTTTCCCTGATTGCAGTCCAGACATTAGGAGATTTGTTAGTTGTTGTAGTTAGAGTTTACTATTTTGTGCTTGGCTCTTGGGTCTGTAAACTCTCTTGACTGATATTATATTATGTAGCTGTGTTGATGTAATTATATCAAGTGGTATTTTACTCTGTTTCATCAACACTCTTTTGTAGACGATTGGTTTTGTACTGTATATGTATGGAATATGTTCACGGGTGTTGGAACTCTGAGTGACGATAGAGTCCTGGTGACAACTTATAAGATTAAGTTGTTTGACCGAAAAAAAATATCAGCTGAGTTATGTGTAGAGTGGGAAAAATAAGCTTAAGCATCCCCTTGATTATATCAGTATTCTTAAAGGGGGAATTGGGGTGTAGTTCCTCAAAAGGCTGTAGCCGAGACCGGTGAGGAAATATGTGGATGACGTGAAATTGAACACTGTTATGGCCGTAAAAGCCGGTGCAACTACTCCGATCGGTGGTGTTGTCGTGGAAGGCAATTGTGAGGTCGATGAGAAGATCCTAAAGAGTGAAACTTTTTGCGTGGCCAAGCAGAAGGACTCGACCGTAAATCTCAACGATAAAAAGAATCGGGAAATATTATCCCAGTTTAGTTGTTCTCCATTTAGTCTGCCAGAATATGAAATGGTTTAATATATCGTCTGGGGATCGTTTTTCCAGGTTATATAATTGTGAATACCACACGGCTATGTCGGAAGACTGCGTGGTGGCTCGAATGGTGAAGATTGTGGATGAGGCTCAGAATAAGAAATTGAGAACTCAGAGGTTTATGGACAAATGTGCAAAGTACTACACAACAGGTTTGTTGAACTTTTTTCATTCTTTCATCTTCATTTCTTTGTTTTATTCTCGTGTTCGAATGCTGATTTCACTTTTAACTTCTTACAGATATGAAGTGAAGTACAGATGCAGTTTTTCTGATTTTCTACATCACAAAGTAATTCCCTAACTTTGTTGCTTTTGGCTATATGTTGGTTCAGGCTAATCCAACAATTCAGAGGAACATTTTTACTTACAAAGTTTCATATTTCATGTAGATAAATTAACGTCTTAGACCCTACTGTGCTGTATTTTTATGTTGTTTTGTTGTTGAGTTGCGTAACTAACGTTGTTGCGACTTACTGAAGATACGTGCATTATGTGGTGATTTTCTTGCAGCTGCTGTGGATATTCTGAAACTGATTGGATTTTTTGAGGGTATTGTCACGGATGAAAGGGGAAAGGTAGAAGCCTATTTCATGTTAAAGAGAAACGATCCTGGCTTGTTGTGGCTGGCGAAGTCTTCCCTGGAAATGTGCATATCTTAGACAAAATTGAAATATAAAATGTGGATTTCGATCTAGATTGCGCAGTGTTAATAAACTTATACAAATTACATTTTTTTTTCCTGTCAAATTGTCGTCCCATAATCTTTCTTTACAATCTACATCTGATTCTAACTCATTTTTCTAGGTATTTAAACCTCAACAATCATGTAAACGGGTAGGTTTGATCCTAACCCCTGTGGGTATTACTTACAATAGTTAATGCCGTTAGACCACACTCGTGAGATTTTAGCCATCGGATTACACATAAAATCCCATGGGGATACTGTAACACTCGTGATGAGTTATAGCCGTCGGATTGCATATAAAATCCCATGGGGATACTGTAATACTCGTGATGAGTTATAGCCGTCGGATTGCATATAAAATCCCATGGGGATACTGTAACACTCGTGATGAGTTTTAGCCGTCGGATTACACATAAAATCCCATGGGCATACTCTAACACTCGTGATGAGTTTTAGCCGTCGGATTACACAAAATCCCATGGGGTTACTTCCCACAGGGTAAAATGAAATATTCTCATGTGAATGTAGTACTATAAAAGTAAACCAAAAACACAATTCAATGTCACAATTATTACTTCAACATAAAAATTAACAAATGCCAGAGACATTTTGACTATTTCATGTCAAGGACAATGGCTAATTACCTAGAAGAGAACACATAAAGAGCATATGTGATAAAATCATTGGCTAGATAGGAACGGATTCATTAATTTTTTATTCAATTTGTTCAATCAAACGACATCAAATATACCAAACAGATTCATTGTATAGAAAGGAAAAAAAAAAAAAAACAAATGAGTCGGGAGTATGGTATATCAAGGGCGAGTGTCTTTAAAATAAACTGCACTCCTTCATTGGCCCGACCAGATCCTCATTTTTGCACAACAGCACAAGACTCGTATCAGTTCACACAATGCATCCCTGAATTTTTTTTTTTATATAAAATAAGCTCACAGATGAAGACGAACAAAATTGCTGATCCAACCAATGTTTTTCACTGACGAGAGTATAATCATGATCCAACCATCAAGAACTATCCATGGTAATATCATTGATAGAAGAAATATTCGTGCTTGCATTGAAAGAAGTATCGTCTGGGGTGTCTTTCCGTGAGGGCCCAGCTCCAAACGTGAATTCTTGTGGAGGGACATCAAATGTAGTCCGGGAAATAATGGAAGCACCATCAGTTAAGGGTAACAGGAAACGTGAAGTATGCATTGTCACGGTGCCCCAATGTTGAATGAACCAGCATTTCTGCACACATGAAAACGAGAAGCCCTTTTTGACAAACGAATTTGTTTGGTACTCCTCAGGATAGATCAATAATAGAATAGACACCATCATCAACAGAATAAATAAGTAATGAACCTCATAGCCACATAAATTAAGAGTGCAACAACTATTTATAAGAGGAAAATACCCTTCTAAGTCGAGTACTAAAGCGATATGCTTGGTGCTTTGCTTATTAGCTGACACTGGAACTGGAAATGCCATGTTAGGCTGTCTGGAGGATTTTCTAATATACATTTCTGATATAGTTCCAACACACAATCTTCGGCACACAATTCCCATACCCCTTCTTACCAATTTCATGTCACTGAAAACGAATAATCTCTTGATCAACAGATCCGGGTTCAGTTTTCCATCCACCACCACCTGAAGCAGCAAGTCAAACACCCCCATGTTGCACAACAATCCCATTATTTATCTACCAAAAGTCAATAGACGTCATGAACACTCAAGAGTCAAGACCATATATGAATCCCACGTCCATGGACAGTATATTAAACCCTAGACTCAAGCTCTTTGCCTTTCCTCTTCCTCAAACTTTAATTGGATTTCCCGCTCACTTCACTCCAAATTTGACAGACCAAAAAACTTTTGCCGCCCACAATTTGCAAAAATTTTCAACTTGTTTTTCAGCTTTTCCCGATGGGCCGCAAGATGGGGGAGGGGGAATGAAAATGGCGTTGGGGCGGTATTCTCATATATTCCCTAATTTTAGTGAAAGATGTTATTTCCGCCTTCGATTTTGTTCTCAAAAAATGGCGCTCGTTTCAATTATTTTTTTTTTGGTACAAAAAATGAGGCAAAGCTTAGAGCCCGATTATGTCAGCACCCGACGAGGATGAGACACACCGGCAATATCATGTTGTAGCCATAACCCTGCCCCCGGAGGAGGCCTTTCCAAAACATGCAAGCCACCCGGTCCTTGGGCCGCTAACGAGGCCAGAAAGTCCACTACGAAGTTCGCTTCACGGTAGCAATGATTGACAATGATATAAACTCGTATTCCAACTATCAAGTACCCATGAATAATAATAATAATAATAATTAAAATATTAATAATAATAATGGCTTAAATTTATTTACTTATAATTATAAATTAAAATAAATAAGTATATAAATATGTACATGATTATTAAATTTAATCACAAAATATAATCAAAGTAAATGAGAAATAGATATAACAAGAATTATTAAAATTTTAGTATTCTAATTAATTGTTTGACCCTTTGTTGGAATATCACTTGTGAGTTGTCCCACATTGATTCTATAGGGAAAATGAGTCTAGTATATAAGCCTAGTGGGCTACTCCTTTCATCACCAATTAGTTTTGAGATGGAACCTCACTATGGTGCACCTAGACTCACCCTCTTATGGTGCGCTTCATTTGTGGGACCGCACTCTCTTCCCCCATTCTAACATGGTATCAGAGCGGGCCTGTCCTAGGACCTGCAATGACTCTCTGTACCCGACCTGCTCTGGGCTTGGGCTTATCTCTCTATCCGGCCTGCGATGTGGGTTTGGGCTTACGAAGGACTCACAAGTGAGGGGGCGTATTGGAATATCACTTGTGAGTTGTCCCACATTGATTCTATAGGGAAAATGAGTCTAGTATATAAGCCTAGTGGGCTACTCCTCCCATCACCAATTGGTTTTGAGATGGAACCTCACTATGGTGCACCTAGGCTCACCCTCTTATGGTGCGCTTCATCTGGTGGGACCGCACTCTCTTCCCCCATTCTAACACCCTTTCCGTATGTAAATTTGAAAATGTTGAGTGAAAAAAAAAATATTATGAAAATTGCTATGTATAAGATTGAATACTTAACAAATTTAAAGTCATCTATCGTTTTGAAAAAAAAATAAAAAAATTACAATCATGAAAAGTGGCTAGTAATGGCCGACTAAAGCAGCTACACAGTCGAATTAAAATGAAATATTAATCAATATTTTTTTTATTAAAAATAAGAATAATATTAACCAATATAATATTTATTTTATCATTGATTCTTATAAAAATAAATAAAAAATATAAGCATATAAGTATGTACTTATATGTGAAATATTGAATCATAAAAACTTATAAAAGCAAAATGAAAAATAAATGTCATGAATTTATACAATTTTAGTGTTGTAATTGAGTTTCTTGATTCTTTATCCTAGGCTTAGGTTTAGGGTTTAGGGTTATTTTGAGTGCATAGCATGTCCGCCTAGACAAAATCATAATGCATAAATGTCGTCTAGCGCCTAAATGGATGCCGAGAGCCATTTTAGAAACAAAAAACAAACAATAATACAAAAATCTTTTAATTTTATTTTCTAAATAGGGAGTAAATTATAGAAAAATGTTCCTACAAGCTTTAGTTAGATACCTTATCCTATATAATTTTTATTTCCCATAGTTAATTTTGAAAAAAATAAAATAATTTTTGAGTGAAATTTTGAGTTTATGTTAAAATAATATTTAAATAAAATGACTTGATATAAAAATAGGACAAGGGCCCGGTGATTGGAAGTGATAGGCAAATAAAATTATGTGAATGAATGAATAGTGAATTAAAGTTAATGTAATGTGTTAGGATGATGGATTGATATTATTTAATTGTTTTAATGATATTAAGAATAATGGAGATGAGTTAAATTAATTTTAGTTAGATTTTGAGTTAAAAATTAATAATTGGTGAAATGTAATTGGAAATTATTTGGGCTTTTTATATCCCCTTGCCAATGAGCTCGTATAAGATTCAAAATTATTGTTTGGACAATGCGTGTTATAATTTCAAGATAAACATATTACACAAAAGAAACATTAATTTATAACTTTTTTTTTTTTGTTATTATTTCTTTGAAATACAATTTTCTTTAACTAGCACCATATAATACACGAGTATTTTACTGGTAATTAAATAATATCAATCAATTATCAACACACATCACATCAACTTTAAAAGTTTATATCAATAAATTTGTAGGTATTGACGATTTAATATATAAATTATATATTTATAAGTTTATAGAATGTCATTAATGTATATGATCATTTTATTTTTCATTCCTTTTGTCATATTGATTTCTTTAATTCACTTTTTCAACATATATCAACCTATACGATGAGTTAATAGTCTCATTTGAATATTTAGATATATTATATGTTTTCATGATTACCAAGTGCTATAATTTAAATTATGATACATTACTATTTTATTTACTTATTTGAATATTTAGATATATTATATGGATCTTTCACCTGTCAAACCTCCTGGAGATGCTACAACAGGGGGAGAGTGTGATGGAGAACTCAGGGTTGATGATGAGCCAGCAATAGAAGATGGTGATGGTGATGGTGTTGAGCAGGAAGACCTCGAAGCTCCGCCTCAGCTCAGGAGATCAAATCGAGCGATCCAACCGTCTACGAGATACCCTAGTTCCACGTATATTACCATCACTGAAGAAGGAGAGCCAGAAAGTTTTGAAGAAGTACAGACTCATAAGGATAAATCCCAGTGGATGAAAGCTATACAAGAAGAAATGGATTCACTGGTGAAAAATGAAACTTATGAGCTTGTGAAGCTTCCGGAAGGCAGAAAAGCCTTGAAAAACAAATGGGTGAGATGGTGACAAGCTGTTGAAGTACAAGGCTCGCTTAGTCGTGAAAGGATTTGGACAAAAGCGAGGAATAGACTTTGATGAGATATTCTCTCTGGTTGTGAAGATGATCTCTATTCGAGTAGTACTCGGATTGGTGGCTAGCTTGGATCTGGAGCTTGAACAACTAGATGTGAAGACTGCATTTCTTCATGGAGACCTAGATGAAGAAATCTACATGGAGCAACCAAAAGGATTTGAGAGGACCGGAAAGGAGCACATGGTTTGCAGATTAAAGAAGAGCTTGTATGGATTGAAACAAGCTCCTAGACAGTGGTATAAGAAATTTGACTCATTTATGGCGAGCCATGGATATACCAAGACTGATGCAGATCATTGTGTGTTCGTTAAGAAATTTCCAGGTGATAGATTCATTATCCTTTTTATATGTAGATGATAAGTTGATAGTGGGACATGATATGAAGCTGATTGGTGATTTGAAGAAGGAATTATCAAAGTCCTTTGAAATGAAGGATTTGGGCCCTGCGAAACAAATTTTGGCATGCAGATCATGCGAGACCGAAAATCCAAGAGATTATGGTTATCGCAAGAACGATATGTGAATCGGATTCTGGAGAGATTCAACATGAAATCGGCTAAGTCGGTCAATACACCGTTGGCCAATCACTTCAAACTTGTCCTACAAGTCAAGAAGAAAAAGAAGCTATGGCAGGTGTTCCACACTTCTCAGCAGTCGGGAGTTTGATGTATGCCATGGTTTGTACAAGACCAGACATCGCTCATGCGGTTGGAGTTGTTAGCAGGTATCTTTCCAATCCTGGGAAGGATCATTGGGAAGCTGTGAAGTGGATCTTGAGGTACCTAAAAGGCAGTGCAAATAAGTTCTTGAGCTTCGGAAAAGGAAAACCAGTTCTTGAAGGTTATACAGATGCGGATATGGCAGGTGACCTGGATAGTAGAAAATCTACTTCAGGGTTTGTGTTTACATTTGCAGGAGGAGCTGTATCTTGGCAATCTAAATTGCAGAAATCTGTTGCCTTGTCAACTACTGAAGCAGAGTATATTGCTATGACAGAAGGAGGCAAAGAAATGCTTTGGTTGAAGAGGTTTCTTCAACAATTGGGAATGAAGCAGGAAAGGTACGATATTCATTGTGACAGTCAGAGCGCATTGGATTTGAGTAAGAATGCGATGTACCACTCTCGCACGAAGCACATTGATGTCAGATATCATTGGCTACGTCAAGTAGTGGAAGAACAACAGTTCAAGTTGAAAAAGATTCACACTGACGAAAATCCTGCTGACATGATGACGAAAGTTGTAACAGGGGGAAAGCTTCAGCTCTGTGTCGAGTTGATCGACATGGAATGCATGCGAGATTTACAGAATATTTCCCTTTGGCTGGAGGGGGAGAATTGTAGGTCCAGCCACGTGAAGGTGCAAAATAACAACAAAAGAAAAGGAATCTAATGAGCTGCCCATATGGAAGGAAAGAGCTGAGAAGGAGCCTTCATTTGTTCACATTCAGTCTTTTCCTCCTATAAATAGGGAGGTATTCTTCTGAAGAAGATGCACCAAGAGCAGAAAGAAAAAGAGAGAAGAAATAATATCTTTGAGTGTTATTTTTCAGTGAGATAAAAATAGAGTGTTTGAGTAAATCCTGTGAGTGTGGGAAAAATACACCGGGTTGGGTATCAACTCTATTATTCCTTGTTTAGGAGTGGGGTCTCACTGGGTCACTATATTTTACATTTCTAGTGTAAGGGAGTGTGAAAAGATATTGTAATTATCTTGAAAATATAGTGGAATTGTTCGGAGGTTGTCCCGTGGTTTTTTCATCTATTTGGAGGTTTTTCCATGTTAAATCTTGGTGTCTTATTTCTTGCATATTTTATTTATTTGGGATATTCTTAGTATGCTCTGTGGTTGCAGTCTAATCTGATCTTCCACATCAGAAAAGAATTATTCCTGTTTTATTGCAAGAGATTTTCTTTTGTCATTCTTGAGTTGTTGGGATCGGGATTATTGTTCACCATTTTACCTTGATATTTTAATTTACATCTTCCGCATTGCGCATCTGAGCCCAACATTCCCCCCTTGGCCAATAACCTTATCTTTCACCGGAGCTCCGACATGCCGGAATTACGATACTCTCAGGGACTCTGTTCAGGTAACCAGAATCAAAAGGGAATCTCAATTTTCGGTCACCTGACCAGAAACCATCCTCAGGACTCCGATCAATTCCATGTACTGGTGTCGGATTTAGCCGACCCGAAATCCAAATCAGGGTCCGACAGAATTCATGTTTTTGCCGTACAAGTTTAATTTTCCTTGTTGAATCGCCATTGATCGAGAAAAAAAAGAGAAAGAGAGAGAGAGAGAGAGAAATTTGAATAGATAAATTGAAATGCAATTTAAGAATATTTGGTGGTTTAATTGAAAGATGTAATTATGTTTAGGGTCAACTAGTACGTACCCCCGTACGATGCACGGGACAAAAATATTAAATGTGTTATTTCACATGCTTTGTCCTTTTAAGTATATAAAGCAGTAAGATTATCATCTATTTTTCATCTCTTTTAATCAGCTTTAAGTATAATAAACAATAAGGTTATAATATATTTTGCACCTCTTTTAATCAATGTTATTTTTTAGTCAAAATATTAAAATAATTAATATATTATTTCACTAACACATTTATCCTAATTTAAATATGATTTTAATATATATATATTTATTTTTTGATACAAGAGAGAATAACAATTTTACTTATTCTTGTTCACCATATAATACTTAATTATTATTTTATTATACACTTTATGTCATATAATGTTATTATTATTTATAAAGTTATAAAAGTTGTACGTCTTCTTTATATTTTTATTTTATGTAATGAATAATATTTAATGCACGTTTGCATTATTTATTTATGTAATTAATTTAAAATATGTAAATAAATTTAATATTAAATAGTGTATAAATATTTTACAAAATGTACACATATTTTTTTAGAATTTAATTTTATATACTAATTAAACAACTTCGATTTAGAAAATCCTAAAAACACGATCCCCTGTATGATCAAGATTTTTCTAGTTCGCATTATAAGGATTTATGGTTTATTTAGCATACTCAACAATGAAAATATATTTACAAGAATTTAATTATATAAATAAATCAAAATAAAAAAATATAGTCATGGGTGCCAATAATATACAAATAAATGCTAAACAATAGTTAATATGTTTCAATTTTAATTTTTTACTATTAGCAAAACTATTTATTGTATCTGGTCATTATCTCTTAAATGATAAATTATATTAATTTGAAAAATGATTTATTTTTATATTTAACAAAATAAAGCTTAAGAAACAAATATATTGACAAATATTAATTCACCAATTTGATTTTTTCTGATTACTTGGAAAAAAATTCTAGCTAATTTGTTACGATTTTTCATAAATATTTTTTGATAAAAAGTGAATATTTGTGAAGAAAAACTAATATTATGGTTAGAACTTAAAATATGGTGTAATATTATCTTTATCAAAATATTATCAACATGGATCACATAAATCAATCTTGTAATTCATTATAATGAATATCAATGAAAGTATTATAAATATTAATAAGATAATATTTGTCTTGACCAAAATATTATCAACATGAATCACGAAGATCAATCTTGTAATTTAATATAATAAATATAAATGAAAATAATGCAGATATTAATAATTTATTTAAGTAATTATTTGATCTTATTTGAGAACGTGTAAATAGAAGCAATTAATGCATATATAAAAAATTTCCAAAAATAGCATGCATTAAATGTTTCCTAAATTTTTGCTACTATTTTTAGTAAATGGTAATTCTTTTTAGTGAAAACTAGTAAGTACCCCGTGCAATGCACGGGACATAGATATTAAATGAATTATTTTCAGACGACTCTGTTCGTTTAAGTCTAAAAATCAATAGGGTTATCATATAGTTTTCACTTGTATATTAGGGCTAGCTTGTAAAATAATTAATATATTATTTATATATATTTAATTCTTTTTTTTTTATCGGTTATACATATTTATTTTTAATTTGAAAAAAAAAGGTTTGACCAGTTGAGTATTAAATCAGCACTAATTAATTTATTAAGCAAGTAAAGACGCGAAGCAAGACAATCTAATTATCCAACAATTTAGGGTAATATATAGTTATTTCCTTTATTAAATATGATTTTTAAAAATAAAACAACATCATCCCCAAATAATAGGCAACATTCATGGTTTTGTTGAAAACTGAAATAACAAAATCTTTAATTAATGGGTAGCATTTAATGCTACTTTTTTATTAAAAAAAAAAAAGAAAAGTTACTAAGAATGAAATGTAATTAATGCAAAATGATTTCGACCAAAATTTGACCTGCTATTTTTGAAAAATGGTAAATCTTTTTATATATATATATAGATATCTATTTTCACCACGTTTTGAAGTCTTGATAAGTTTTTCACACCGCCCAATAAAAAGCTAAGTTTTTCATCCCAGAAAGTGCGAAGGTTATGCGAAAACTGTCGCATATTCATCGCATAACTGTCCATATGCGAAGGATATGCGAAAAACTGTCGCATAACTGTCGCATATCGATTGCATAATTGTGCAAAGGCATTGTGCGATAAATATTCGACAGTTATGCAATTGATATGCGACAATTATGCGACAGTTATGCGAAAAACTGTCGCATATCAATTGCATAATTGTGCGAATGCATTGTGCGATGAATATGCGACAGTTATGCAATTGATATGCGACAGTTATGCGACAGTTT
>CACSLK010027752.1:15979917-16009104 GCA_902706635.1 Striga hermonthica | reverse complement strand
AGTAATTTGCACGAACTCGACATTATTCAAGTCGGTCGATGAGGCCAAGCGTGAAAGAGCATCTGCCTGGATATTGGATGACCGAGGTATATGTTCCAACGTCATTTTAAACTGCGCCAACTTTTTCTTTACGAGATCAAAATAAGGCAACAACCGTGGTTCTTTAACTTCATAAGTACCATTGATTTGGCTGACTAATAACTGAGAATCGGAAAGTATTCGAAGAGACGAGACATTCATTGATTCAGCAAAGCGTAGGCCTGACAAGAGGGCCTCGTACTCGGCTTCGTTGTTGGTGGCCGGGAAGGTGAAGGCCACAGAGTAGCAAAACACTTGTTGATCTGGACTAACTAAGACAATCCCTCCTCCAGCTCGTATAGCGGTGGACGATCCATCGACATAAAGAGTCCACGTTGGATCTTCAATAGATGTACTGACACCTGGAGTAAATTCAGCAATGAAATCAGATAATACTTGAGCTTTGATAGCGGTCCGTGGTCGGTACGAAATATCAAACTATCCCAATTCTATCGCCCATTTAATCATTCTTCCCGACGTGTCAGGTCGGTGAAGGACTTGTCGGAGAGGGTATGTCGTAAATACAACAATTGAGTGTTCCAGAAAATATGGACGCAGCTTCTGCGCAGCGATGATCAAAGCAAAGGCTAACTTTTCCATATGCGGATATCGCAATTCAGCATCATGTAAAGCCTTACTAACATAATATACTGGAAACTGTTGAAGCCCATCTTGTCGTATAAGAACAGCGCTAACAGCAACGTTACTTACACCAAGGTACAAATACAGAGGCTCATCAGGAAGTGGCTTCTGCAATGTCGGTAACTGTGAGAGAACTTCTTTGATGTTGTCAAAAGCATTCTGGCATTCCATGGTCCACTCAAACGGTTTCTTCTTTTTGATAGCATCAAAAAATGGCTTGCAATGATCTGTAGACTTTGAAATGAATCGATTGAGAGCCGCCAGTCGACCAGTTAAAGCTTGGACGCCCTTGATAGATGTCGGGGGAACTAGGTCAAGTATAGCTTGAATCTTAACGGGATTGGCCTCGATCCCTCTCTGACTCACCATGTATCCTAAAAACTTCCCTGAACCGACTCCGAAAGTACACTTCTTGGGATTAAGCACCATAGAATATTCTCGGAGTATATCAAAGACCTCGGAAAGATGAGTGATGTGATCAGAAGCCTGTTCCGACTTCACTAACATGTCGTCTACATAAACTTCCATCGTGTGGCCGATCAGGCGAGTAAACATTTTATTGACCAACCTCTGATACGTTGCCCCTGCATTCTTCAATCCGAAAGTCATCATGACATAGCAATAGAGGCCTCGAGCTGAGTAGAACGAGGTATGTTCAGCGTCATCAGGGTGCATAGGAATCTGATTATAGCCTGAATAGGCATCCAAGAAACTCATAAGTTGATGTCCTGACGTAACATCTACCATGTAATCAATGTGTGGAATGGGGTAGCTATCTTTCGGGCATGCTTGATTCAAGTCTGAAAAATCTATGCACAGACGCCAAAGGCCGGTGGCTTTCTTGACCAAGACAGGATTTGATATCCATGTCGGGTACTTGGCTTCTTTGACAAATTTATTGTCTATGAGCTTATTTACTTCCTCTTCAAGTCCTTCTGGCGATCCGGGCCAAATTTCCAGCGTTTCTGGATAACAGGCTTGACAGTTTTATCCAAATTCAAGCGATGGCATGCTTTTTGCGGGTCAATCCCTTTCATATCTTCATGCTTCCAGGCGAACACATCGGAGTTCGACTGGAGAAATTGAATTAGATTTGATCGAATGGGTTCTTGAAGGTTAGTCCCAATGCGCAGCAGTTTTTGCTGAGTCGATCCATCCACGTAAATGGTTTCGACATCTTCAACTGGTTCTGCTCGGACATGGCGATTCCCGTCTTTGAACTGCATCCGTGGATCCATATCTTCGTGCATTTCTGTATCTTTCTCATGAAAAGGTGGCTCTTGATCAAGAACTTTAGTTAATGTTCCAGGCAAAACCGACGTCATAGGGATGTCGGTATCAGTAAGCGGCATGTCGGTATCTGCTTGAGGCATGTCAGTATCTGGAATGAATTGATCAGTTCTTTCAGCATCAAAAGTTGAATTATTTGACTCAACGGAGTTATCAGCATCCTGCTCTTCAATCATATGAAAGTTTCGCGAAGTTGAGAGCAACATTAGACTTCGGGCTTCTCGTTGATCTCCGTAATGAGTGCCTTCTCCTTCAATAGTGGGGAACTTCAAGGCATAATGAAAAATTGACACAGCAGCACGGAGTTTGTAGAGTGCGGTTCGTCCTATTACAGCATTATATTCGTTCTGAACATCCAAGACTTTGAAGGTCTCCATAATAATCTTAGATTTTGGTCCAAAGCCACCAAACCGAATGGGAAGTAGTATTTCGCCGACAGGACAAGAAATGCTCCCATTGAAACCTTGAATTTGGTCGTTGCAAGGTCTAATGTCCGTCGGGTCCAAACCCAATTTTTTTGAACGTGCGAAGCATCAAAATACTCGAATAAGCTCCCGTGTCGACCAAAATCCGATGAACAGGAATCCCTCCAATCGGGGCTGTTATAATAAGAGCATCGGAATGAAAATGAGCAAATAAATTAGCGTCTTCGATACTGAATGTGATAGGACAATTCCGTTTGTTAATGGTATCTCGAAGGTCAACATTCATGACTCGTTTCTCGGCATTCTGTCCTTCCCGGGCATAGGCTTTGACTTTCCGTCGAGACGTATCTAACTGTTTGTTATTGGATTTGACTCGAGGTATGCAATGTGAAGAGTCTAAGGCATCATGTATCTTAGACTTCCTGGAGTTATCAGTCGAGGTTCCAACATGGGTAGAAAATGTAAAAACCTCCTTATCATTTGCGCGAGCTCTTTTCTGGTTAGCGGGTCGGTTATCTTCATCTTCATCGTCTGAAAGATCCAAGGGCCTTCCTTTCCGGCGGTTATCAAAATTTCGAAACTTTTGAAGTTGAGGTTGCCCGATTAAGCGTAAGACTGCCGACAAAAGACCGAGACACTCATCGGTATTGTGTCCGGGAGACTTATGGTATGCACAGTACCGAGTTTTGTCC
Organism: Striga hermonthica; assembly: GCA_902706635.1. NCBI lineage: Eukaryota > Viridiplantae > Streptophyta > Magnoliopsida > Lamiales > Orobanchaceae > Striga > Striga hermonthica. The sequence goes on along the minus strand of CACSLK010027752.1, from coordinate 16,005,977 downwards.
AACTTGTCTTCAGGGGTTCTCACAGGCCTTGGGTCTGGGATAATCCCTTTTCCTTTCAGTTCTTCATATATGGTAGCTGCTCCGGCGGAATAAACAACATGATAACCTGTCCTGACGTTGTCTGAATACTGATCACGAGCAGCCCGAGACTCTGGAGTATTTTCATATCCTTTGGAGGAGTTTCGAAACTGTGCTTTCCCAAAGTTCTTCTTGTTCTTCTTTTTAGCGTCCGGATCAGTCTTGCTTTCCTTCACCGAGAAGTCGAAACTAGGAACCGACATGGATTCTTCGGCAATATGAATTGTTGAGCTCGCACAAGAAACTCTTGAAACGTAGCAGGTTTATTTTGACACAAGGTCCAACGAAACATTGAGTTGGGCTTCAGCCCAGCAATAGCAGTTACTAACAAAGTTTCAGGGTGACAAGGCTCCATGTTCTGAATCTGGTCGTTGAACCGAGACACATAATCTTTAACAGTCTCGTCATCCTTTTGCACAATGTTGGTAATCGATTCTTTCGGAATGAGGCAAATTTGAGCACCGATAAAGTGCGATCGGAAAGCCGCACGCAACTGTTGCCATTTCCAAATCGAATGAGGTGGGAGAGTATAGTACCATTTTTGTGCTCGTGGCCCCAGTGTAAGCGAAAACATCCGACACCTCAAAGCGTCTGAAGCACCATGTAAATCCATCCAGGACATATAATGGCCCAAGTGTGCATCCGGATCTAATGTCCCATCATACATGCCAATTTGCGGGATTTTTACTTTCACAGGGAGTGCCTCCGCAGTGAGTTCTGGGGCTAAAGGGGAATCTGTCTCGATAATAACATTTCCCGACGTCGTGACATGTCGGGGAGAGTCTTCCTGTGACTTCTGTCGCGTCTCAAGTTCAGCCAAGCGTTTACGTAGAGTTTCAATTTCCTCTGCACTATGTCTTGAAAGACGATTCCGTTCAATTTGGCGCCGCAAATCTTCGCGAGCGTGAGGTGCTGACGAAATGGGTCTAGGACGTGGCGAAATTCTCTGGTGATGAGCAGAATGACTTTCAGCAGTCATCTTCTGCACAGGGGGCTGATCTGGGGCTTGATTGTTCGTTACGGGATTAGCAGTTACATGAGTCCGCTCTTCTCGACGTGGAGAAGTATGATGAAGTTGCGACGTGACATGTGATGTTGCTACATGTGTTTCAGGGTCATGATGAGTGTGAGTTGGATGTTCTGTTGGGTTAGTAGTTAATGGCATCGATAACGGTATCGTATTCGAGTTCCTGGGCATGGCTCGAGCTATCAACGAAGTCAAACCTTGAATAAACTCTGGATTTTGAAGAAAGTTCGTGATATTCGTGACCGGAGGAGGTGGTGTTGCACACCGTGGAGAATGGTTAGTCGATTGGCTCTGGCCAGGATGAGTTACGTGATCTCGACCAGACTGCGACATGATGGCTTCGAGCGTGAAGATGGCTTAAAAGCGAAAGTTAACTTAAAAAGGTGATGCGGCCCTCCTTCTAGCGCCAAACTGTTGTCAAGCGAAAATTAACAACTTTATAATCGATAAGGATTTGGAGTGAACTCAAGATAAACCAATAGAAGCTTATATGTTCAATAAAAGGAGATGGAATTTTTCTGAATATCATTATTGTATATGTATCTCTCCCCTTTTTCTCTGGAGAACTGTTTTCTCCTTTTATATTTATGTACAACATTTATCTGTAAAGTAATCATTACATTTGAAAGGTCAAAGGCGGCTTCTTGCGATTTCTCAAGGTCAAAGGCGGCTTCTTGCTACTTCTCTTGATAGCACACCACTTGGACAAACGTAATGATGATTTGTGCTGAGTTGTCGCCGCCTTTCAGTGTTGACGTGGCACATCATAGATATCGGTTCGTCCAGTTATAACCGATATGTTGTATCCGACATGTAGCGGCCGACATGTGATAACCGACATGAGATATCGGTCAAGTAACGGAGATGTCGGTTCTTGCTGAATCTCTCGTTATGCAATCGTCTTGAAGTCCGTGGAGACATCATGTACTTGTACGAATTTTAATTATCCTCACACTGACCATAATCGTCTAATCAACGTTGCTTAACTCGGTTCATTGAAAATGATATCAACAAGTTCGTGACATTGTTTGTGAAAACATACACATGTGACTATCGATTTCACTTCTTGATAGCCAATGAAAATGTAAAGATGGAAAAATAGTCTTTAACGAAACTACATAACAATAATCTATTCTCAAGGATTATATAGTGCAACATAAGGTCCTTTTCACTAGAACACTATGTTGGGGTATCACAACAAACGCAACGGACAAAAATACCCCTCCAACAAATATGGCAAGCACTACTCCAAAATGAAAAATAAGCCAACACAAATAAATAAAAAAGGGGAAAGAAAAGAACACAAAAATTGATAACGGAGTTCGGCGAAAATAGCCTACGTCTCCGGGCACCGCCAACTGCAACGTCAAATTTACTAAACTCACCAACAAAATGCAACTAGGGTTAAATAACCCACAAAATAGGATTTCCTTAATTTAAGGATTTCCTTCTAAATAGGAGAGAATAGAATAAGGTGCAATTGTAACCCAAAGGTAAGAGACCTATTTATACTAAAAAGATCCTACACATCTTTGGTACACATCCGATGTGGGACAACAATTAATAAAAAAACTAACAATTCTCCACCTTGACTAATTTTGCTCCCACTTCCAACTCAACTGCTAGCGGTGCCTCCAAATGCGCCTCTCGGCGCCAACTCAAATATGCAGAATGTTGGTCAAGTCTAAACAATGTTCAAACATGACTGTTGTCACTACCTTGGTCATCATATCTGCAGGATTCTCCGTCGTCTTGATCTTCTTCAACACAACGGTTCCATCTTCTAGAATCTCCCGCACAAAGTGATAGCGAACATCAATATGCTTCGTTCTTGCATGAAATACTTGATTTTTCGCTAAGTGAATAGCGCTCTGACTGTCACAATGCACTAAGACGTGCTTTTGACCAACTCCCAAGTCTTCAAGCAAACTTTGAAGCCAAATAGCCTCATTCACAGCTTCAGTAACCGCCATATACTCTGCCTCTGTTGTAGACAAAACAACTGTTGACTGTAAGGTAGACTTCCAACTGACTGGAGCTTTTGCAAAAGTGAACAAATATCCAGTCGTTGATCTTCGCTTATCCAAATCACCCGCATAGTCAGAATCACAATATCCAACTACACACTGACCAAATTCATTTTGCTCATAAACCAATCCAACGTCTACAATACTATGAATGTACCGTAGAATCCATTTCACAGCTTGCCAATGACCTTTACCAGGGTCATGCATATACCTGCTAACAACACCAACTGCTTGTGAAATGTCGGGCCTTGTACACACCATCGCATACATCAAACTGCCAACTGCATTTTCATATGGGACTCTAGCCATGTACTCTCGTTTTTCATCAATTGGCGACAATTGGGCACTTAACTTCAAATGAGGGGCAAGTGGTGTACTTACTGGCTTCGACTCATCTTTTATGCCAAAACGCTGTAGTACCTTATTCAGATATTGCTTCTGAGTCAAACAAAGCTTGCCTCTCATTCTGTCCCTGCTTATCTCCATCCCGAGAATCTTCTTAGCTTCCCCCAAGTCTTTCATCTCAAACTCTTGATTCAACTGAGTCTTCAATTGATCAATCTCCACTTGGCTCTTTGATGCAACCAACATGTCATCCACATACAAGAGTAAGTAAATGAAAGATCCATCTTGCAGCTTGCGTAAATACACACAATGATCATGTCTGCTTCGCGTGTACTTCTGCCCAATCATAGGCTTATCAAACCGTTTGTACCACTGCCTCGGAGATTGCTTCAGTCCGTACAACGATTTGTTCAACTTACAGACCCAATTCCCTTTTCCAAGAATTTTGAATCCTTCTGGCTGAGTCATGTAGATTTCTTCATCCAAATCTCCGTGTAAGAACGCCGTCTTCACGTCAAGTTGAGCTAGCTCTAAATCCAACTGTGCTGCTAAGGCCAACAAAATTCTAATGGAAGAGTGTTTAACAACTGGAGAAAAAACTTCATTATAATTAACTCCTTCCTTCTGAGCGTAGCCTTTAGCCACCAACCTTGCCTTGTAGCGCACATCATTCTTATGAGGAAATCCATCTTTCTTTGCAAATACCCACTTGCATCCTATCACCCTCTTGCCTTTTGGTAGTTGCATCACCTTCCAAGTTTGATTCTTCTGGAGAGACAACATTTCTTCCTCCATAGCCCATTTCCACTTCTCATTTTCTAAACTTCGAATTGCATCTTGAAAAGTGAAAGGTATGTCATCATCAACAATTGGAAGTGCATAAGCCACCATATCCGCCAATCAAGCAGGTTGTTGAATCTCTCGTTTGGGCTTTCTCAATGCAATGGGTAAATCTAATGATTCATGAGTCTGAACTTCATCATCCGACGAATCGTTTGATATTGTTTCGTCGATCATAACTGGTTGTCTCGTCATCGCATCTATCTCCACCTGCTTCGGTGTCAACTCTACCTGTTGGGTTTAGTAAAATTGGTTTAGTAAAAAAAAAATACTTTATTTATTTGTCTTATTCCATAATAACATCGATTTAGTCAAAAAAAAAAAAATCTCATAAAATCGGTGAAGTCAAAAATTCTACGTAAAGTCTATCTATACTAAAAAAAAGGCAGATTCAAAATTCCTTATGTAATTTCTTCTTTCTTTATATAAAGAGTCGTCCTTTTTATTAAAATTAGTAGCAAAAAAATAGGTCAGCATTAAATGCAGCTCATATTTATTATTATTTTTTTTTATCTTTTATTTAAAAATCATACAATATAATTTATAAATATGCTCTAATATATTCATACAATTTAATTAAAATAATAATTAAATATTGAACGGTGAACGAGAATTAGTAAAACTGTTAATTTCTCTTATATCAAGAGATAAATTTATATGCTAAAATTAAGTTTTTATTAGTATAAATGTTTAAGTGAGATAATATATTAATTATTTTACAAGGTAGCCCTAACATGCACATATTTAATGTTCTGATTAAAAAGACAATGCTGGTTAAAAGATTTGGAAAAAAGCTTATAACCCAATTATTTTTTAGACTTAATGTTGATTAAAAGAGGTAGAAAATAGATAAACCCTATTACTTTTTAGACTTAAACGGACAAGACTGTGAGAATAACTCATTTAATATCTCTGTAAGATGTGGAAAAAAGTTTGTTTTTTAGACTTAACGTTGATAAAATATGTAGAAAATAGATATAACCCTATTACTTTTTAGACTTAAACGGACAAAGCTGTGAAAATAAAAGTTTATAACCCTATTGTTTTTTAGACTTAACGTTGATAAAATATGTAGAAAATAGATAATAACCCTATTACTTTTTAGATTTAAACGGACAAGACTGTAAAAATAACTCATTTAATATTTATGTCCCGTGCATCACACAGCGTACGCACTAGTGTATATTATATGTATTTAATATATGTGTAAAGTAGTGTAAAGTGCATTTATGGAACTCATTAGACCAGCCCATAATTTAATATTTAAAAACGATAAAGATTAATTCCCTCGTGATCATTTGTTCACCTTCCACATTTTCTCCCATTTCCCAAATTCTAATAAAAAGTTAATTAATTTTTACACATTATAAATTAACCCTTTCAACTTTTGTCTTTCTTATTCACCAAAATTCCCGCCTTTTTCTCTCTACATCAATTATTCACTCATTAATAAAATTGTTAATCACTCCCAATAATTTTAAAAATTTCTTAAATATTTTCTTTATTTATAGAAAAATGACCTATTCTAATAATTTATGTTGTTATCGAATTGAAAAAAAAATGGATAAGCAATGAATCATTGACCTCACAACATAGCTCAAATATTGAATGGATAAGTACATACTCATATCAGTTTCGAGTTTTTCATTACTTGTTTTCGTATTGTTCCATTCAGATTGAAATTGAATTTAGTTTAATTGAAGATTTGAAATTGAGACTTATGAACTTATCATAGCTGCAAACTTGAAATTTTAAAATTGGGGCTTATAAATTTATTTAGTTATTTCAATGTTTGGGTTTGAAGAAGTTGTGGGTCTTGCGCTATAGATGAATGGTGCTTTACAAGTTAACTATTATATGCATTGAAAATAATATTACTGAAAACCAAGATTAATGAGATATAATTGATGATTTTGCCTCTAAAAATGCCCCAAGAAGCCTTTTTGAAAATAATTACATTCTTTTTTTTTTCGAAAAGTATCATTTATTTTCAGAGTAAACAGAATACTCGGGCATTATTTTTTGAAAAGTATCATTTTATTTTATCAAGACCGGCTCTGGATGTATGATCTGCATGTATACAACATGCAGATATTGTACCTTTGTTGAGTTCTTTATAAAAAAATTATAATTTCAGAAAAAGGAAAAAAAAAAAAGACAGTCCAATCGAATTCGTAATGTGTGTAAATAAAAAAAAATAACAATAATTATTACTAATTCAAATTTAATCACGTGCGATTAAACATTATCAATTCAAAATTTGCATTGCATGTATTTTTCATTTAACATTATTGCCCACGGGAATAAAAAAACTCAGAAAAAGGAAAGTCCTTGTTATCAATCTGATTTTAACCGAACAATGATTCATTATTTCCACATTTTTTTTTTTTTTTTTTTTTTTTTTTTTGTAGGTCCAATGGCCATTTTGTACAGAAGAAGAATAATTGCTAGAGTGCTGAGTGATGGTGCAAACCACGACCCTTCCATTCACTCGAGTCTTTTCGCTCATTCACCGACCCTTGCGAAGAAGCCACCGTATCCGGGCCGGGCCCCAATCCCTGACCCAACCCGTAAACATGAGCAACCACGCAGTCACCCGACCGCTTGTCGAGCCACGAAAGAATATCCGAGAAGACAATCTCGACGTTCTCATCCGGCTCGCCCGATGTCAAGCCGTGCCACATTCCGGGATAGAATTTGATCGTCTTGTCTACACTGCTCGCTTGTTCATATAAAGCCCGACTAACTTCAGGGTCGGTTACCGTGTCAGCCTCACCATGCAATACAAAGAACGGCATTGTCACCTGTTGGTTTGTTTTATCTTTGTTATTTATAAACACAATCGATAAAATTAATGCTATGTTTGGTAAAACATATAAACTAGTTGATAACTTTCGAGCTTATAGCTATGACTTATAGCTTAAAAACTAGTTTATATGATAGAAGTGTCTGGTAAATTATGTGATGAGCTAGTTGAATAAAAATTTAAATTGACTTATTTGAAAAGCAACCCAAAAAGCAGATTATGAGATGAGCTCGAGCTTTTGAAAAAAATCGTCCTACCTTACTTGTATTACAGAAAGCTCATAAGCTAACCAAATAAACTATAAGCTAGCTTATTTGACTACTAAACATAGCGTAAATATTTATAGATCTCAAAATGATCGAATAGCGTAATAGTGTAATCCTGACCTTGTCCAAGTTCCTCTCGAGGTTCATGCTGGCCCTCAGCAATTCAAGCGCCGTTTTCAGTCTCGGCTTCTCTTGATATATGAATTTGTTGCTCCGGATCTACACGAAATCGTAGCATCACATTATATAATTAATTATAGAATAAATTGGATTTTTGGCGATCAGATTAATATAAGCTTGGCTTGTCATGAACAAATTTTTAAGCTCTCACTTGCCTGTTCTCTTTTCACGGGGTCCTTGAATGCCGAGTCGATGACATCCTTTGTCGGGACTATCTTCCATTTCGGAATTACATCCTCAACACTAGTCAACAGGCTAATAACTACAGGGTGCGGCTTCACCTTCTCCGATATCTAACAAATTGCAAAAAAGAAAAGAAGAAAAAATGTATTAAACAAAATTTAACCAACAATATCGTATACATTCTAGATATCTAATATATAAAAAAATTTCGACATGGGAAAATAATGTGTATGACCTTACACATCGGAGCAACTAGAACGGCACCATCCCAAAAGCCCGGCTCCTTTTTGTGGATCAAAAGAGCTACTGCCCCTCCCATTGACTCGCCGTACAAGAATTTCTTCTTTCCACTGTATTCTTCTTCTGCTGGAATTATTCGAGAAAAATCAACGCTGGGTGAAACTTGTTGAACTAATAAAGACATTCTCCGAGTGTCGATGACACATTTAAAGTATGATCAAACTTCATGACTTGGAGAGAAGAAAACAGGAAACTCTAAATTTGAGAAAAGTTTGCTGCTTTAGATTTATCGGTACCATGAAAAGGATGTTGAAATTGAAGAAGAGCGGCTCAAGTAAATATTTTATGGCACTTTACCACAAACTGATTTGAAATATTCATTGCAATCATTAACGATGTTGTCGAATCTCTTGATGTAACAACGAGAGCCCTGTGATCGTCCGTGACCTTCATAATCAATTCCAAACACGGCATAGCCATGACTTGCTAGCTTCACTCCAACGCCTAATCAAGAAAAAAAAAAAAAAGTTATACATTAACAACACCCGAATTATGTCTTTTAATTTAATCTATCTCATTCGCTAGAAGGCTACATTTGTATGCTCGTTAAAATCTCCATCAACAAAAAAACCGGCCAGATATGTTTGACAAGGCCGACCATAGTAACGAATCCTCGATTTTAGAACACATAATTTTGATCAGCCTTACACATGGAATCGTACATATAACCCGTTCTCCAAATGTGTAAGAAGTTTCTCTAATTATAATTTTGACATTTACAAATTTACGATCACACCCATTTAAATCAATGTTCTACTAATTCGCCTTACACTATCATTCGTATCTTGTTTATGGCAAGAAACAGTGACAGTTGAGGCCTACAATTAATTGATTTTCTACCCAATCAACTTAATAAAGACACCAAACTAGTTTTTCAAATGCTTGAAAGAAGCAAACATCTATAATTCCTATTTACCCGAACAATTATATCGGCCGAGATCATCAACATAGCTAACAAAATACCCATATTTCCCGACTTGAAACCGATAAACACTTTTATATGGGAAAATGCTACCATCTCGTTACGGAATGGTTCTGTTGTATTTTTTAACCGTAGATTACCTACACATTACTAGATTACATGTATATCTACGGCTATAAAAGACAACAGAACCATCCCGTTTTCCCATATAAAAGGCCACAAGCTTCTCTTGTTTGCACAAACCAAAACAAGTCAATGGTACAAAAAAACATTGATGACTTACAAATACCTAAAAAAGGGTCAAACATAAAGAGGAAAAGGGCACTCTTACCTTTCATGAAATTACTGCATTCCATGCCATAGCCTGTTCATCAAATAGCATTGCATTAGAGAAAATATAAACAAGAAAAATAAAATAAAATAAAATAATTAAAAAAAAAAAAAAAAAACAGCAAAACCAACCAACCATGACAGAGAAAAACCAGAGCTTTTGGGGAAGAAAAGGGCAACCATCTGCAGGTAAATAGCTGCACTCCCCTGGAGTTCTTTATGTGCTCCTACAAAATTGTTCATAAATCCAAAAGAAAAAAAATTAATCAAAAAAAAAAAAGAAAAAAAAATCCACACACATATATATACACTAATAAATGAGGAAAATGCTACCGTCCCGTTACGAAACTATTCATTCGAGATTTGTAACTGTTAGATCATCGTGGATAGTTTGATCTAACGTAACCCGACAGAATAGTTCCGTAACGGGACACTAGAATATAGGGGAACGAAAAATTGAATATCATTATATCAACCTCGACATATTTAACATCAATAGCCATCTCCCAGTAAAAAAGTTGCAATCTTTACAACATCAAAACCTGCCCACCGCTTGAAATTAAGATGAAAAAAAAAATAAAAAATCCAGAAATTATGCAGACAAATCAAGGGCTAAGAGAGAGGAAAAGACAATCTAACAAAGCCCGTGATTTGAGAACCAAGAAGCCCGACCAGACCAGATATACGCTAGTAAAAGCCCGTGATTTGAGATTTGTGGATAGATAAGTAGTGAGATCGGCAGAAATTTCCAATTTAAAGGGGAAAAAAAAACGAATCTTTTTATGTATAAAGTAAATTAAATTATAATTATATGCTGGGATGCATGTGGGCGTGTATGTGATGAAGAAGACGATGCCCTTAGCCAGAAATTTTTATTTTATTTTATACATATATAGAGAAAAAATTTGAGGCCCATCCCAACATGAATTCTTTTAATATTTTTTGTTCGGCATCCTTATCGCGAATCTCGATATTTATACTCCACGGTGATGGTCTCCTCGTGGAACACGTGTCGGTAGCTTATTTAAGCAGGTGGGTTATACTTATATCATTGATTGATTGGATAGGAATAGGATATCCCCCCTATGTTTTGAGGGGGCAATGGCAATCCTAGTTTAGGTAAGGACTATGGATGGATTTACTCACCAACTAATAGAAGAAACAAATATACGTTGGGTTGGGACGGTTTCGGTTTGGAATCGGAATCGGAATTGGAATCGGAATCGTCGATTTATATTCGCGTTTTATGTGAGTCGGAATCGGCGTAACAAACATTAAGAGTTGGTTCGGAGTCGGCACGGCGGTTCAAGACTAGTTTGGCCTTGACTTGAGAAATGGAAATAAAATTAAATAAATATATAAAAATAATGTTAGTGCGCCTGAATCGTCGGTTTAGGTTCAGACAGGTTTTTAAAACGCATATAGCGTAATGTGTCGCGTTTTGGTATTTATACTGCGTAGCGTAAATAGCGTAGCGTGTTGCGTAAGCTATTTGAGTATATTTTTTTTTCATAGAAATATTACAAATATATTTGCATATAATAAAATTGGATGTTTGATTATAAAAATTATCATAGTATCTGAATGACTTAAAAAATAACTTTTGAGGATTATTTCTCACAAATATTTTGTAAATGTCATCATAATTTAAAATTAAAATAATAAATCGAATATACAAAAAAGTAAAAACAAAATAACGAAACTATAATGAGATAAATCATAGTATAATTTCAAGTATATGTATTTTAATTATTATTTGTTTATTTAACTACAACTTAATTTTAACCATTAGATATGAACTTCTTATTCTTTATTTAACTGTCAAATATTGAAAAATAAAAGGATTTAACAAAAATGGACCAATAAATATTGCACTATTCAACTTAAGACTATACATTTCAAACTTTTAATTTGAAATCATTATCAAAATTTTTAGTTTTTAGTTGTAAATATGACTATGATCCCTAAAATACGAGTTTTGGATTATTTAATTGTTTCAAATGTTGTTGTAGAAATAACGCAATTTAGCGCAAAATAGCGTAAGCAAGTGTGCCATTTTGACATTTTGCGCAGGTTTTTTGGGAAAAACGCTAAATATATAAGGCTACGTCGTGTTTTTCTGAGAATAAGCTATATAGCGAGCTACATAGCGAGCTATTTAAAACAATGAATTCATAACATGAATCACAGTTCAATTTTTTTTTTTTTTTTTTTAAAAAAAATAATTGGTATGAGTAAAACCATAGGCAAGTTCAAGATTTGCGGTCAAACAATTTTGACCGAGCCAATTTTGAGTTGGTTATGCGGGACGGGTCGAATAGTGACCACGTCCAAAAATAAATATGAAAGTTTAATTCATAGTTTTATATCACTAATTTAAATTGAGGGGATAATTATGTATCACATCATTTTTCTAAATGAATCGATAACCATAATAAACTAACGTATAATTTATTTGCGTAATTTATGAGCTTCATTATTCAAATAAGTTTGATTTGATAAGACGTAGTTTCTTAAAATGTTGCAGTTTATCTCATAAACTTTCTTATATAACTAGCTTTGCAACGAACTAGTTGACATTTTAATTTCATCCGACTTATAGGCTAATTTACCAATTTGTCATATCAATTAGTTTTCAGTCATCAATCATAAGGTACACCCATAAGCTCAAAATTCATAGTAAGCTATCAACTGTAAGAGCTTTTTAGCTAGGTTTACCGTAGTCTAGTATTTATGTTAACTTAGGTTATGCTTCCCAAAATTATATGAAAAACTAGACGATAGCTGATAAATTGTTGATAGTTTATACATAAATTTTGAGTTTATAGCTGATATAACAAAAGCTTTCGTTATATTAAATTAGCTAATAAATAAAATGAATAAAAATTTCATCAGTCTTTTTTAAAAAACTTACTAAGAAAACTTATGAGATAAATTCAAAACATATAGAAAAAATTCATTCTACCGAAACAAAATTATTTAAATATAAAAATATTTATAAGGTACTAAATAAGAAAATCTAACTCACGGTGTTTACCAAACATACACTTAGGCATTAAAATTTCAAATAAAGTTTGAATTTAATAGTTGATAATTGTTAAGCGATAGCAGAAAAGCTAACTGGTAGTTGATAAGTGTTTTTCCAACTTATAACTGATAGCTAAAAAACTGTTTTATGCAATAAGAATATTTGGTAAAATTGATTGGTTAGCCATCTGAATTGAAAATTAATTAATTTTTAAAAGCTACATAAAAATTATTATGAGATAAAATCTGTCTTTTCAAAATATACTAGTATCTTCACCCGTGCGATGCACGGAACATATTTATTAAAATATTTTAATAAATACATTAAAATATATAGATATATATATATATATCAAAAAAAGTAAATGACAAATAAATAACATTATTATTGAATAGATAGTAAAAGTACAATATTATATGGTATTACAAATTATGAAAAACTTCTTGATAGACAACATTTTTAGTAGTTTTCTTTTCCCCATTGTCGTCCCCCCACATATTAATATCTTAAATCTTGTGGATTAGTGACTCGAGACACATCAACGTATAATTGACCATGACTAATAAACACCAGTCTTTTCATGTAAAGTCCGACATGGAATAACGACTGCTCTTAACTCTTGTTGATTGTCATTGCGTAAGAAAACATAAGAGTAAATTGTCTACGTTGGAACTTGAAGGGTATCATGAGATCAGATGGAGTTAGGGAAAGTCTTGATACCAATACCTTATGTCCACCATTTGATCCTGTTAGAATCTTACATTCAAACACGTGAGTGAAAAGTTTCGTTATCACCAAGCGTGTTCCATTACACAGTCCAACTGAATGATCAATGTTTCTCAACAACATGACAGGAGTCCCAACCTTTAAGTGCAATTCATGATTTAGAAAACCAGAACATTTTATACTATTTAAGAACTCCAGAGTGTGCAGGTCATGCAAGAAATCAACACCACCATCGGATTTGAATATGAGAGAACAAAATAACGACACAGATTTTGAATATGAGATTTATAGCGTGAATTACTCATATTCTGTACTCAAGTATCTTGGTAACTTTGGGTGTATTTTGTTAAGCATTCACCAATAATAATGCTCAATAAAAATTGACATTAATATAATTCAAGTATTTTGTTAAGCATTCACCGACAAAATTTCAAAAATGATACATTAAATAGGCATTGTCAACAAAACAAATATTTTGTTGTCCCTCACGGAAAGAAAATATTTAGTTGACAATTTGGTCGGAAAGATACATTAATCACTCAACCTGGATAAATAACTGACGTGGCCGGATTAGATAATGACGTGACATTATAAATTTCCTTTATTTCCTACGTGGCGTGATGTGTCATCCTTCTCTCTAAGTACACAACTACGCATAGATAAATAAAAATAAAAATAATCCAAAAATAAATAAATAAACAAATAATAAAAACACATCATAAAAAATAAAATAATAATAATAATAAACAGAAAAATAAAATAAAATCTAAAAATAAAAAAATAAAAATAAATAGAAAAAAATATATTTCGTTCTATTTTGTCAGCTATATATTAATAAAATATTCAAAAAATTAATATTTTGTTAATATATATTAAAAAATAAAAAAATATTTCGTTAATATTACGTTTAATATAAATATATTTCACTAATATATATTAAAAAATACTAAAAAAAGAAAAATGAAATTCATTAATAATAATAATTATATATAATTTATTATACTAAAAAATAATACTTTACATAATATTTTATTTATTTAATATATATAAGTATATTAAATATAAATATAAATTTATATTTAAATAAATTTAAAAATATTATTTAGATATATATTTTTGAAATAAATTAAAATATATTTTTTAATATAAGTTTATATTTTGTGAATTATATTTAATACTTATATATATTAAGTAAATAAAATTTTATGTAAACTACTATATTAGATAATATAATTAAAAATAAATTATATATAATTATTATTATTAACAAAATATTTATGTATATATTAGCGAATATATTTATATTTAACGAAATATTAACAACGTATTTTTATTTTTTTAATAATTTTTAATATATATTAATGAATTATAAGTTTTAGAATATTTTATTAATATATAGTTTAGGAAATAGAACGAAATATATTTTTATGGGTTTGGATTTTTTTTAATTTTTCTATTTTTTTACTTTTAGTATTATTATAATTATTTTTATTTTTTTGCTGATGTGTCTTTATATTTATTTAGTTTTGGATTATTTTTATTTTATTTTTATTTATCTATGTGTAGTTGTGTATTTGGAGATAATGATGTCACATCACGCCAAAGAAACTAAAGAAAGTTATAATGTCACGTCACTACCTCATTCGACCATGCCAGCTTTTTTATCCAGGTGGGGTGATTAATATATCTTTTACGACAAAATCGCCAACTACATGTTTCTTTTCCGCGAGGAACAACAAAATATCTATTTTGTTGACAACGCTCAACTTGGTGTATCATTTTTGAAATTTTGCCAGCATTCACCATTATCATGTATTCACCATTTGCATATGCACGACTTATATTGTGGGTAGTGAATAATTTTAGATTACCTTCTAAATGTTTAGGACTAATTACATCAATAATTAATCTTTATTAAATACTAGTACAACACCCGTGTATTACACGGGTGCTTGCTAATTTTTTTTAAAAAAATCTAAAATTAATGAAAAAAAGTAGTTTGAAAATTTAAATACCTTATAAAAGAATATATATATTATTATATATTTATTATGACACTTTTTATTTGTGCAATTTACTTGTGTTATATTATACTAATTTCTTTTTAACTTACAATATATAACTACATTACATATAAATATATCAATTGAGAAATAATTTTATTTTTTAATAAATTTTAATAAATATTATTATTTTTATTATTATAAAGATAAATATAATTTATTTATTTTATATATACAATATGGATGTCAAATCGAAGATCATCAAAAGATGATTAATTTGATATATTATATATGTAAAACCGATAAGAAATACAAAAGTTATCAACTTTTAAAATGCATTTATATTTCAATAGCTTATTGAAGGAAACAAATCAAAATTCAAGGATATATTAGTCACTTAGTGTCTCACTATATAAAATTACAAAGAATTAAAGGGTTATATTAGTAAAAGTGATATTAAAGTACCTAAATTAGCTAAATAATATTTATGGAATACCCGAACCTAGATTATTAATTATTAATATATCAATATTATTATCCAAACCTAATTACGAAGCATGATTCTTCGCCAAATAGGATTCCGAAGCACCAGAAAAAGCCATGTAGGCTCAGCGCATTCGGGAATTATATATAAGGAGGATTTTTATGGTATCAAATGATTTGGGTGTGCTTGTCCTAAAAAAACTTATATGTCAATATATATGTTAAGTATTATTTTTTTACGTCTCCAGAATAAATCCTATACCTAAAATTGGATTATTTACTTTTTTTTTGTGATTTCTTAATTTATTTAAACATATTGAGAATCAATTCAAAATCTACACTATTATTTACTTTTCTCAATGATTATTTACTTTTCTTTTGTGATTCATAAATATATTCTATCGCTATCTACAATGCATTTAAAAATCAAATTTAATTATGAGAATCATTAATTATAGAGTCATATAAGATACTCATTCTATATTAAATTGATAATTAATTATCATGAATGATTTAATAAACTAAAAAGACAAACATACTAATTATATATTTGTTTCCAAAAATATTGTTGATACCATTTCCAAAAGAAGCATTTACATTTATTATTAGTAACCTCAATTCCATCAACTCCCTCTTTATATATATATAGATAGATATCCAACCTAATCAACTTTATTAAATATAAAAAAAATTGTAATCTAACTTAATAAGGTAAAATGTAAACTAGATTTTTTTATTTTTTTTTCTCCAACGACAAACTTAAACATTAGATTAAACTCAAATAATCCGGTACACGGTAATCAAACGATCACAACTCCAATGCCACAGAGACACTAGCAAGACACTAGGAGCCAATTGACGAGAAGTCGGGTCATATGTAACTTCAATTGGGCCAACTTAAAAGATACTGGTGTTGTAACCAAAGCCCAGTTCAATGTAAAAAATAGGCTGGTTACTGGGCTTAAGGGCAGAGACTAATTAAAACCCTAAAAAAGCCCAAAGACCAACCCAAAAGAAACCCTAATAAACCATTTGTAATTCGCATCGCTTCACTCTGTGAACGAAACCTCACGAAGTCGGCCGTCGATCAACACTGTCGTACGAGCTTCCCCTCCTCTCATCCAATCTTCTTCTTTTCCACTTGCTTGGAGTTTCTCATCTGATTCGTTATTCACCTGTGCAGGCGGAAGTAAGTCGACCTCAGAGAGCGAAGATGAGCAAAGGCGCGGCCGCCGGAGGAGCCAAGGGCGGGAAGAAGAAGGGGGTGAGCTTCGTTATCGACTGCTCGAAGCCGGTGGAGGACAAGATCATGGAGATTGCCTCGCTCGAGAAGTTCTTGCAGGAGAGGATCAAGGTCGGCGGCAAGCCCGGCGCCCTCGGCGATTCCGTCTCCGTCACGCGCGAGAAGAACAAGATCACCGTCACTGCTGATGCTACCTTCTCCAAAAGGTATATCTTTTGTATCACTTTTTATTCTTGTTTCTAACCATTTTGATGATTTTTTTTGGAGTTAGCTGCGAATTGTGCTAGTGCCCAGGTTTTTCTTATGTGCACTGATGATGAATGTGACTGGTTGTGGTGCATTGCTTAATTTTGTTGTGCCCAAAAGTTTCGTTTTTTGTTTCCATAAATTTTTTGGGGGGAAAAGTATTTTTTTTTTTTTTAAATGTAGCCTTAAAAATTTGCAGAACCATTATGTGTAGCGTGTATCTGAAATTAGGGTTTTAGTTTGGCTGGATGAAATATTACGAAACGAATATAAAGCAATTATGAATTCTGATAAGATGTAATGCTTGGGGAAATTTGAATAATGGTGATACTAATATTAATAAGGTTTTAGCTTCTGTTTCTCTTACTTGCTCCTTGTCGTTGTAAACTGCCATTGGTTGCAGGTATCTCAAGTATTTGACAAAGAAATACTTGAAGAAGCACAATGTGAGAGATTGGCTTAGAGTGATTGCTTCAAACAAAGAGAGGAACGTGTATGAACTGCGTTACTTCAACATTGCCGAGCAAGAGGGAGAGGAAGAAGACTAAATTCACAGATCCGTTTCTTGTTATCCTTTTACTTTATCCAACTTTTGTTAAACCATTGCATTTTGGGATCAATTTTATGTTGACATTGAATTTCAGTCAGGACTTCCTGCTCAGATGAGCTTGAATTTGAGGGAATTCTCTGCTTCGTGTTGCTGCTTATTTTATATAATATAGTGCTATAGGAAATGTATCTTGTTTGTGCAGCAGGTGTGAGTGGTATATCTTTGATATCCTGCTTGGTGTTTTTCTTTAAAATCTTCATGGTAATTCTTGAAGAGATGCCGTAGCTTTTTCAACGCAGCTACTCTGACATTGTTAACATATTTTCCTAGTAAGCAAATATGATTGAGGCAAGTTTGAAAATCAGACCTGTCTAGGTTTCTCTGCTGATTTTGCTTGGTTGTTTGAGATTGTTTGTAGGTTTGACATTTTTTTTTATAATGAAACAAAAAAACCGACTGAACCAAACTGACGCATGAAATACCTAAACTGAACAGCACCGATTTTTTGGTAACCAAAATTCAGTTACCGACTCTGGTTTGGTTTGGTTTTGGTATTGATTTATATATGGTTCGACAATACTGAACCGCAAATTATAGGGCTTTTCTTTATCCCCTATTTTTTTTCATGTCAGCCCAACCCAATTTGTAGCCCATACGTTTCACTCTCAAAAGTCTTCCCATATGCTCCAAGTTTTTCCTTTTTGTGAGATCTGAACCAAGAGAAGGGTTTTCATTTCCCAAATCAGTTCATAGAATCTCATAACTCAAAATTCACTTCCGCACTGTGCATAGAATTGAATAGTATTTAGGTGCTCGTTTTGTCCATTTTTTGGTTTAATTTTTTTTTTTCTTCTGTGTGTTCTTTTTGCTATGGTTTTGAGGTGGAAATCATCAATTATTCTTCTGCAAGTTTTTCACTGAACAGATTTTTCGTCTCGTTCAGTAAATGTGGTTTCGGTTTGGTAACTGTGCTGTTTGTAGCCCTAATTGTTTGTAGGAACATGGCTGTTCATAACCTCATATGTTGCTGGCTTATATAAGAAAAGCAAAACACATGACAAATTCTTAAACATCTCCAAACATTATTCTTGCTGGCTGACTAGGCATTGTTATCATTCTTAAACCATGTGAAAGAATTTATGTAAACTTTGTGTGTGATTGGCTGTTTCACCTATCCCCTCTTTCCCTACATGTATCATTCGTTGTTGCCTTATCTCAACAAACCAAAAGTGTTGGTTGTCTTTGTCAACTTTGGGCGTTGTTGCTCAAATTATATTTCTTTGAATAACTGCAGTTAGGTGCGTCACTCAAGTGTGGATATTGGGTCACATCGATTTAAATGGAAAAAAAAAAAAAATGAAGTGTGACATGGAATATACAATTGACCTGATATTCCTATTTCGAAAATGAAAATAAGAATATACCATGATCGATCGTCTAGTAGCCATACGAGTCGCATAATCTTTTGTTCAACACTACATTATCTCTATCTAGTACATATAATCTTTGGCTCCAACACCTCCCATTCAAATGAAAACAATAAAACGCAATTGTAGGAGACTTGAACAGATTACGATTTATGTTTTTCAGGATACGGTTTAAGTTTTTCAAGACACGAACTTAAGGTGCCTTGGTTTTATTGCCAAGTAGCCAATCCAAAGATGAAATGGAGGTAGTAAGACTAATTGTGTAGTTGCGCACGGTAAAAATGACTTATTTTATACTTCTACTGAATGTGGCTATATTTCATCTTTTCACAAGTCGTATGGCTAGAAACCCATATCAACACTGCCGACTTTATTGTTAAATTCATGTGATATGGAATGCCATACTGGGTCAGCTCGAACCGAGAAATCTAACTAAACCAGGTGAACCGACAGGTCGATCGAAGATAGAAAGTACTAGAGGTTGATGAAGGATCAGGTCGATGGTGATGACACATGCAGATAGGATCACCGTTAGGTCGAGTTGGGGACCTTGAATGGCCAGGTAGAAAGTCGACCTCGAGGTATACAGGTCGATGTATCGACCTAAAAAAACAGTGTGCACGCACAGCGAGAACGCGAGCTATTTCGAGGGAACCGAGCTGGTCGTATGATTAGACCGTCTAATAAGGAAGCTAATGGATAAGAAGAAATATAATCAAGATAAGAACTACACGTGGATTGGAACATGTAGCCTAACATACTTAGGAACTTCGTGCACCTGGGCAGTATGAATAGGCAATTCGGGCACTCAGGCAGCCCATCCGGGTTATCTTGGGCATCAAGATAACATGCCTACATAAATGTGTGAGGTATGGTAATCCAGACTCTACACGCTCTAAGACACTTGCATGTTTATATATCTACTATTCAATGTCTTTATCACGCGGTGGGCTGACTTGAACGTCAGAGTGCTAATGCAGGAAAACCCTCCCGGGCCATTTTTGTAGGTCTTTGACCTGGACGTGAGCGGATCCAAGGTCGTTTCACCCGGTCGAGGTCGTTTGCACACCATTTTAGCGCCGTCTATGGGACGCGTTCGAAAAGCCATCATATCACCACTATTCATCGCAAATGACGATATCAAGAGGAATCTGGAGCCCACTTTCGACGAGGCTTGGGTCTCTAAGCGACCATTGGGAGCTGACCCACTGTCGGGCTTTTCAAGGTTAAGTTAGACGACGGTGATCCCGATGACCCATCCATCGGGTTTAGCGAGTTCATCGACGATGCCTGTAGATGCTGGAAGGAAAATCAACCAGCTAGGAGGTGTTGAGGTCGTTTCGGTGCATCCAACACAACCAAATCTGGCTCGGGTCGAGCTTATGGGACCATCTACTGGTGGAGTAGCATCTATAGGCCTACATGTCATCACACTGACGAAAGAGAAACTAAATAAGATGATACCCTATGTCATCGTGGGATGTGCAAGCAACATATGTCGAACGCAGTAACCCTTACTGTGACAACGAGGAGGGAAACTGAAAGTACTGGAAGTTGATGAGGCATTAGGTCGATGGTGACAACATAGGCATATTCGATCGCTTATAGGTCGAGCTAAGTCCCATAGATGGTTTGGTAGAAACTTGACCTGTAGGTATGCAGGTCAATGTAAAAGGCAGTGTGCATGAGCATAACGAGAAGGCAAACTAGTTCCAGGGAACCGAGCTGGTCGTATGGTTAGACCGTGTCTAGCAAGGAAACTAATAGATAAGAAGGAATATAGTCAGTATAAGAACCACACGTGGATTGAACCACGTGGCCTTACAAAATTGGGCAGTTTTGGGCACTCGGGCAGCCCATCCCGCGATTTTGGGCAACAAATTAACACCCCTATATAAAAGGGTGAGGTATGACAATCCAAACTCTACACACTCTAATATACTTGCAGGTTTATATATCTATTGTTCATCATCTTTATCACTGTGGATTGACTTGATCGTCGGAGTTCTAATGCCGAAAACACCTCCTCGCCCATGTTGCAAGTCTTTGAACCGGACGTGAGTGGATCTACAGTCGTTCCACCCGGTCGAGGTCATTTGCACACCAGCATGATCGATGGTTATTAATATAATTGCCATAAGCCTGACACATAACAAAGCTTCAATTGACAAGAAAAGCGAAAAGAACAAGAAACCTTGTTAGATCGCTAAGAAACAATATGAGTTATGATTGTCACTCTTGAAATTCACAAATTCTCCTATGAAGTGAACTAATCATTAATTGGGTTGCCATGTTCATTTTCATAATAAAAAATACATATTTATCCTATGAAATGTCACATTTTGTATATCATACTTTGGCATTTTTGTTTGAAATTGCCCATATCCGTGGAAAGAATATAATTGTCTAATAACATAATGCTCAAAATCATATATTCCATTGAAATTATTATTATTGTATTATTATTATATAATTATAATTGGCCTATATATTCTCGCATGCACGCTTGCTTCATGATCCCACAATCCAAATAAAGTACGCATCTTCTTAGTTTAGAATAGTCGCCCAACCATATAGGCTGGCTCACACAGTTGCTTCTACTCTCCACTTTTTATGCGCCATTATCGCCGGCGATTACCAGATCTCTGCCCGCCGTGAAATTCCCGGCCACCACCGTCCACGGTGAGCTTTCGCTATTCTTTCCCATGTTGTCGAGAGTTTTGATTTCGACCTATAATTACAGTGCCTAGCTTAGCTTTGTCGTTTTTTTCGTAATTCGTCTTAGTATGACTGGCAAAAAGATTCCTTTTTTCCCCTTGTTTCTTCTATTTTTCTCGTAAATCGAGTAATTTTCAATTGCAATATCAAAGAGCACGTTTTAATTCGATAATGGTAGGTTCATAGGAACAAATTTGACCGCCGACAGATGAACTTCTCGTTAATTGGGTTTTGAATTAAATTAACGATTTTGAATTTTCACCAACCAGGTATGCCACAGTGAAAAAGAAACATCTTTTCATCGTTTGGAAAAAAAAAACAAATGTTTTTTTTTTGGAAAAGAAATGAGTTCATATGTATGGGATTTTGTCGGGGTTTGTAATCGTTAGATCATTATGTAAACGTCGGGTATAAGTGATCTAACGGTTACGAACCCCGACAGAATGGTTCCGTAACGGGACCGTAGCATTATGTATATAATTCTCCAATTTTCCTCCTCGTTCCCTCTCAAACAAAGCCCTTGTTACACTTACTTTCTATTGGGTAAGATCAATTTTTTTTCTTTTTTTTTTTTTTTGGTCTGTTTTCTTGAAAAAATAAATAAAATCATCTTTTTTTCTCAGGTGTGGCAGTTGTTTGGGAGGATCAATTTTGGCGTCATGCTTGAGCCGTGAAAAAATCCAAGAAAAACAAAAAGTGCCCCTTTATCAAGATGGCCAACAACACAGCTGGCCATGGGAAATGCCAGCTTACATTCCTTTTCGATTTCGAAACAGAACTTGGTAAGGGCCTCAGGGGTTTCTTGTACTTTCTGGCTCTTGGCTACTGTTTCGTTGGGCTGTCGGCCATAACCGATCGATTTTTCCGGTCGATGGAAACCGTGGTCAAGCATAGCCGAGCTGTAGAAGTGATTGATCCCAGTACTAAAACCAAAGTCATTAAGCATGTGAAAGTATGGAATTATACAATTGCTGACATCACCTTGCTTGCTTTCGGGACTAGCTTCCCACAGATTTCGTTAGCCACGATCGATGCAATAAGGAATATCGGAAGCTTGTATGCCGGAGGTTCGTATAAATCCATTTGTACTGATGGCTTCTTGATTTATGTTGCTGGGTTTTTAATGATTATTTCTATTTGTTCCCCTAACTTACATTGAGGCAGGATTAATCAAGTATGAATGTCGATTATAATGTCTCTTTGGATTTGTTGAATATGATGGACAGGTTTGGGCCCGGGAACACTCGTGGGCTCAGCTGCATTTGATCTATTTCCGATACATGCAGTCTGTGTTGTTGTTCCTAAAAATGGAGAACTCAAGAAGATATCTGATATTGGGGTTTGGCTTGTGGAGCTGTTTTGGTCATTTTGGGCCTATATCTGGCTGTACATTATATTAGAGGTGATGCTTTTATTTTGTTTTATTTATTTAAATTTTTTTCTGTGATTAAAAAAATTATGCATAGACTTTAAAAACTGAATGAAGAACCTCCATTGTTTCCTAAGTTTTCTTTAAAAATAAAATAATGCGAAATCCGGTTAGCTTCGTCTTTGGTTTGTCTAAATGTTTCTCTTTCAGTCTGTGCTTTCTTGTGTAATCCCGAAACTCAGAGATTTTGGTTATAAGATGGAAACGTTAAGCATGATCTCCACTTCTCAGGTGTGGACGCCAAATGTCATTACACTTTGGGAAGCCTTTTTCACGGTGTTGCAGTTTGGTATGCTGCTTACTCATGCTTATGCTCAAGATAAACGTTGGCCATACGTGTCTCTCCCATTGTAGGTCGTTTGGTTGATATAATTTATTATCGTTGTTTTTTCTTCAATTTTACAAGATAAAGTAGCCTAGGCGTTTATGCATTACTGAGAAGAAAAAAGCAAAACTTTGACTTTTTAGTTTTTACCTTTGGCATCAAATTTATCTGCTTAGGAAGAGAGATGAAAGGCCGGAGGACTGGGTACCAGCAGAAACTGGCAATAGGATTCGTGATAAGTATTCCGAATTAATCGAAATTGATCCGGATAGAAGCAGGGATATTGTCGACATTTTCTCAATCCATTCTGGTAATGCAGGTAATCAAGAAATTATGTTGAAAACCTGAAATATATGTGTTCTGTCTCGCCCATATAATCAAAATCAAGTTCCTGTTTCTGTTCATTGTTCTACAATCATAGAACAATCATTTTACCCTTCATTTTATTTCAATCAAGAATAACGTTCACCTCGACTAATGAATCGATAGATAATTGTCATTGGTTAGTCTTAATATCACTATCTCAGAGAAAACGGTAGCCTGTCACAAAAAATGTTGTTAAGATGGATACCCTTTTTAGCATTCTATTATTTTGTACAGAAAAAATCACGCTAAACTGCAGGTTATATGTATGAAAGCTTGCCTTATACTGACGTTACAGAATCCTGTTCAGAACAATCTTGTGAAGACTCGACTGCACAGGAAGTTGATCTGCCGTCAATCTGGAAACAGCAGTTTATTCATGCTCTCACGGTACGCCATCTCATGGCAACTGCTTTTTTCAATGATGATGATGATTGGACCACTAATTATCTTCAATAATTCAAGAAAAAGAAGTGTGTTTGTAACTTCAAAAGAAAATTAAAGAACCTTTTTCGATGAGGTTCATTTTTATGATTTGTCCCTATCTTATTTCCTTTCTGACAGTTAAAGAGGCGACAATCAGGCAATAAATTATTACGTGTGGCAAAAGCCTTTTATGAATTGCTCTGTGCACCCTGGAGACTACTCTTTGCCTTTGTACCTCCGTATCAAATAGCTCATGGATGGATAGCTTTCATTTTCTCATTAGCTTTCATAAGCGGGATAGCTTTCGTTGTCACCAAGCTCACGGATCTAATCAGCTGTGTTACAGGTTTGCAACTAGATGAAGAAGACTATTTTTCCTAGTATATAATGAGTTTGTTTTCTTCTAAGGACTCCCCTGACGTGTCTTACATTTCTTATTATGCAGGTATTAATCCGTATGTGATAGCATTCACGGCTTTAGCTGCTGGAACATCATGGCCCGATTTAGTGGCCAGCAAGATTGCAGCCGAAAGGCAGCTGACAGCAGATTCTGCTATAGCTAACATCACTTGCAGGTTTTTTTTTTTTCTTTATATTCGTCGCCTTTTTTTTTTGTTCTGGAGTGGTGGGAGCCAAGGCACACTCAAATTCTACTAGAAATACAATTCTTTGAATTTCTATATATTCTATTCGAACAATTTATATATTCGTTGAATTTATTACATGCTCACTGATCTAACTTTGATGTAGCAACTCGGTGAATATATACATTGGCATTGGGGTGCCATGGCTGATCGACACGTTATACAACTTCATAGCGTACAAGAAGCCGTTGAGGATAGAGAATGCAAGGGGACTCAGCTTCTCGTTGCTCATGTTTTTTGCCACATCAGTTGGGTGCATTGGGGTTTTGGTCCTCAGACGATGCACGTTAGGAGGCGAGCTTGGAGGCCCAAAAGCTTGGGCATGGGTTACTTGTGTTTTCTTCATGCTCCTATGGCTTATCTTTGTCATCTTGTCGTCTTTACGAGTTTCTCATGTTATTTGAAGTAGAGTGTATGTGATGGTGTGTGACTTGTGAGTTGGGTTTATAATTATAGTTCTCAA
Source organism: Striga hermonthica (assembly GCA_902706635.1). Lineage (NCBI taxonomy): Eukaryota > Viridiplantae > Streptophyta > Magnoliopsida > Lamiales > Orobanchaceae > Striga > Striga hermonthica. Next base: position 15,980,599 of record CACSLK010027752.1, on the reverse strand, counting down.
GTGATGAGGCTAACTGTTGTCTCAAGAAAGAATTCAATTATCTAATTTTTTTTTCATTAATGTGTTTAATATTTGAATTGTTTTGCTTTAATTTATGTACAGATCATGTCAAGTTGATAATAGTATTTCATTTTTGTAGTTTGTAGCTTTTTTGTTCTTCTGTTTGTGTTTTCAGTTGATGTAATGATATGTGATAATTTTGGGTCGTTTGTTGTCACGTTTGAAAAAAAATAAAATAAAATGAATTTAAAAGTTCATTTATGGAGTAATGAAAACATAAATAAATAAACACTTGATTCAATCAATTTTAACCAATTATTTTTTTAATTCAAATCTAACACAATTTTAACCCAACTCTAATATCCTCAATATTATCAACATGACTAACAAATATTAATTATTCTTACACATCACATCAATTTTAATTCACTGTTTATCACGTCATATAATTTATATAACCACCACTTTACATCATATATCTCATACTTTTCATCACATCAAATTTAACCATTCTATTTTAAATATTATTTTAATATAAACTTGAAATTTCAGTAACAACTAACCATATTAACTATTTTCGAAATTAACTCACATTAACTAAGAAAACCAAACAATACTTACATTATCCTTATTGGTGACCCAACCTATTGGATCACCAGCTAAAAGACAAAAAAAAAAAAAA
>CACSLK010027752.1:15962936-15979903 GCA_902706635.1 Striga hermonthica | reverse complement strand
AAAAAAAAAAAAAAGGAAATTGGCAAATTTTGGGCGACCGCAGACGCTTTTTTTTTTTTTTAATTCAACTATTGTTTGGATTAGATAAAGAATAGGACACTTATCCCTTTCTGATTGGCCACCATAATTTTAATGTAATAAGATAAAATAAAATATGTTTTAGATCACAACTGAAATTTCTCTCTTTTCACCTTTTTCTTAATTATACCTTATTAATTTTATCATCCATTTTTTTATTTTCTTAATTGTGCAACAAGCCATATGGATCCAAATTTTGAGTATTACCTCAATTCTCAAAATTTGTCGAACTCTGAAAATTTTTAGAATTTCAAAAATTATTCACATGAGTCATTTTCTCCTAATCTTACCCAATTTTCAGTTTCTGTAAATGCCTAACCCCCACAAAACATCTCTCAAAAACTAATTAAAAATGTGCAACAGACACGCACAATTCCTCAAAACGGAACATAAAATGTTAGTTGGAGTGTGGCGGAAGATCTTGCTCTAATGTCAGCTTGGTGTTTCGCTAGCGAAGATAAAATGTGTGGCAAGAATCAGAAGGGTTCTTCATTATTGCACGCATAGCTCAAATGTTTGAGCAAGCTCGATTGGAAAATCCAGAATAAAATTGGTGAAAGAAACTTGGATTCAATGAAAGGTCGTTATAACGCCTTAATGAAAATGTAAACAAGTAGAGAGGTGCTTACATGGAAGCATACATAAATAAAAAGAGCGGAATGAGCATAAAAGATGTTGAAAAACAAGCTCATATAATTTATGGAGCTGGTGGTAGCAAGTTTACAGACTTGCATGTGTTTGAAGAAGTCATGCGAAAGCACCCCAAATGAGAATCAAAATTAGATCGTGATTCAACTCGTTCACGCCCTGAAGATGAAATGAGTAATGAAGAAAGTCATGACAGTTCCAAAATATCAAGGACTACTGAAGATGAAGGTTATTCAATTCCCTCAAATCCAGAAACTCCAGTTAGTGATTTTGTGGGTCTCGAAGGTAGAGATATGACGAAAAAGAAAGGAAAAAATGTAGCATCACAATCTTCTTCCATTCCTGATGAGTTCACTGTATAAATTCGTGCACTAAAACTTACAAGAAAGAAAGAATGTGATTTAATGACAAAAATATCGAACGATAAGATGGAGTTGGAACGCAAGAAAGAAGAAAGAAAGACTAGGGAAATGAATATGATGGTGTTGAATATGTTGTTGGCAAAAGACCACTTATCGCCGGAAGATGAAGAGATGAAACGTCATTTAACAACAATTTTATTTGGAAAGTCGATTTAATTTATTATCATGCAACTTCTATTTTTTTATTCTGATGTAAATTTTTTTTAGTTGTATTTTAAAATATTAATTTAATGAAATCAATATTTTTTATTATAGATTTTTAATTAATTTATCACAACTAAAACAATAACAAAAAATCTATTATAGATAATATTTAATAAATAAAAATAAAATAAATAGTATGTTGGGTTGAATTATGGATAAAAATACGTAGGTTGTTAAAAGTTGAGTTGTATAGGTGGAGAAGAAATAAAATATTTTTTTATTGAGTAGCGTTTGGTTGCGGATAAATATAGTTTTAGAAATATTATATCCAAGCTTACCGTTTTTAAGAACGATTTTTTATGTACTTTTTTTTTTTTTTTTTTTTTTTTTTTTTTTTTTTAATCTATGTAAAAGAAAAAAAATATAAAATTTTTTGGGGGCGAGCTAAAGGATTTGGAAAGGTAAAGATAAATTAAAACCAAATTAATGGAAGTTTTGCTGCGGCTATCGCAGCCAACGGCTACTCCGCTTGCGCGCCCATCGCCGCCATTGTTGCTGTTTCACGCTTCTAAGAAGAAAATCAATAATACTACTTTCAACGCCAAGCTCGAGACAAAAGACGAAGATGACCGTTATTACAGTGAGGCTACGAAGAGCGCTTGTCTTCGTTACCAGGAGACCCTTCGACCAGGCATGAACACCTATGTTCCTGTGTACGAAATTTGAGGAACTATTTTCTCGAATTTATTTTTTCTGCATAAATTATCGTTCAGACATTTCCTCGAACACTTGGTAGATAAGTTGCTTTGGTGGGAAGATGTGTGTGTATAGTGTATTTAGCTGCCTTCTTGTACAGTCTGTATGTCGTTCAAGAATATTGTGTGGAGTAGCCTGATGTTCGTCCTTTATTGTCACTACAATATTAGTTTTTTATGCTTTGCCCGGAAGTTGAAGCTCACTATATCTGAAAGTTCTTTGTTTTTTCCCTTCTTTTTTTGGGCTTCCGTATAAATTTCTTGAATTGATAAGAGTAAATGAAAAGCACTATTGATTCTTAGTTAAATGTGTTGAAGTTACGAATGTTTTGATTTTTTTATGGTGCAGATCCTATGTTCACGGACCCATATATCAGATGCCTTTTGCCGCCCATAATTGAAACTGATCGACCTCAGGTTCTGAACAAACATTGCTTAGCAACCAAGTTTATTGATGATAAATTGGTCGGGACAATGCAGAAAATCGATGCTTTCAGGCAGGTATCACCCTAATGCACACAAAAAAAGGCCAAGTGATGTGCTATTCCTCAGTTTTTTTTAGGTCATATGAATGTTGTTTTATCTTCTAAATTCTGGCAGGTTGTTTTGTTGACTGATGGCATGGACACACGGCCTTACAGACTTAACTGGCCTTTATCAACCGTATTGTTTGATGTGTCTCCTGATAGATTTTATAAAACGTCTACCAAGCAGCTTGAAGGTCTGTCTGTATGTTACCACTGTCTTTTTGAACTCAATCATGGAAGCTGTTAAAGTAATGTGGGGGAGTATTTGAGAAGTTATGCTTATGGAGCAAGAAGGAAAAATAGTTGAGTCAAAAGTTTATTGCATTTGCAAATTGAACCTAAAAGTTGATCAAGTGGGAAAATAAAACTCTAATACAGGTTATAGATTCTATTTTAATTATGTAAAATCAGAAAGCAAAAGTGCTCATCTCAAAAGGCTACATTCTTTTTTTTTTTTTTTGTTGTTTAATTTTAAATTATCAGTATAAGTGCAATTAATTGTTGTGTGGTCCATACAAGGTACTCTAAATTATTGTTGAGATTTTTAACCTGAAGAACATTATGCCGTAGCATTCCAAAATTTGATCGAACTTCTTACATCGATATTATGTTATTGGGTTCTCTGCAAAATTTCCATATGAAGACTGTAAAGTCTGAGCAAAATTATGCATATAGTTTTGATTTGACCGAAGTTATTCGTTGGAATAAAGGGTCTATACGCAACGAGAATTTGTCTGGCTAAATGTGTAAACATTTAAGATATGATAATGGAAACTCTCTGTGACATTTCATGTTCATTGAGTGCTGGAATGATTTCTAACCAATTGCACCTCTATTTTTTCATATTTTTCTTTTCCCGGTGCTTTTAACCATTAGATGTTGGTGCTAAAATTCCAAGAGGCTGTTTGTTCTTTCATGTTCCATCTGAAACCCCTAATATCCAGCAAGCCTTATGCATTAAAGGATTTAACGGCGCCAGACCTAGCCTTTGGGTACTCCAGGTGATTAAATCCCGTTCTTGAAAAAAATCGAACCGTATTTTTCACATGATCCAACTAAATGATCACCCAAAATGCACAATGATTAACATATGCATGTGTCATTTTCCGCTTTAAATCTTGCAGGGACTTCCGGTTTCAAGTTTGGACAGTTTTAAAGATATTTTGGGTGTTGTAAGCAATTTGGCCATGAAGGGGAGTATTTTACTCGGAGAATTGGCTGATGATTGGCTGATTGAAATTGAAACTGGCATCAAGGTTAACGAACGAGCTTTTATTATGTTGCTTTCGACAGAAATTAAGTCTGTTTATTAGATTTTGGTCCCCCATTTTCTTTTTAATGGAATAAAAAATCATCTTCTCTATGTATTTGTTTCGATACAGTCCACAATAATGGAATTTATGGACAAGCTTTTCATGAGCCATGGCTTCAAGGTTGAGATGATTGGATATGATGAAGTTGCTGTAAATATCGGGAAAGAATCAGTGACTGATGACCGCGAAAATATACTTTTCGTGGCCGAGCAGCTGCAGTTTTCTGATGATCAGGTTAATGATAACATTTCTTATGTTCGAACATTGAGTTTCGATAAATACCAACAAATCACTATTTTTCGCATGCAATAAGCAATTATTTCTATTTAATGAAAAATGTGTTAGAAATAAACCAAAGGCTTAGGTTATTTGAAAACAAGAAATATTCTCTTTTACAAATTGCTATATGAATTGGAGTATTCATTTGGTAAATACACACCTCAAGGTAGCACTGCTAACACTATGAGTTTTTATTTGTTTATGTCAAAGTTATTAAGTGTTGATGTAAAATATCACAGATGGAACTATGGAGGAGAGAATTCCAGAGGTTAGAAGAAGATGGTGATGAAGAAGGCTTTGAGGAGCTCTGAATGAAAATAAATGGACTTCTCAAGATTGTAACTTAAAGGGCGCTTCAATTTTCTGAACAGATTGATGTTATACTATTGCATTGTACGCATGAATTGGGATAATTTTTTTATGTAGGGAAGTGTACGAGTGAGGCGATATTAGTGAGATCGCAATCTCAATAACACCAAAAATGATATCAAATTTTTTAATTCATATTCAACTTTAACTGAATAAAACAATAGATGAAGTGCCCTTTAAATAAGACTCTTAAACTCTATTTCTAACTTTTCTAACAAGACAAGATCTTTTATTTTAATGTTTAATACTTAACTTATTCTTCAAGATACCTATGCTAATAATAATAATAATAATAATAATAATAATAATAATAATAATAATAATAATAATAATAATAATAATAATAATAGTCTACATCATTTTTCCCCTGTTCGGAAGGCTTCGCCCTCGAAGCCGATGCACCTGTGGCCGGTGTGTGGCCCATGGTAGGAAACCCCCGTCGTTTCCCCCGGTTGAACATGAAGGTTGAACGACACTGTGATCTACCTTGACTAGTCACAAATACTCGGTTGTTGGAATGACACTTCTCCTCTCCTCAACTTGAGTTACTCGGTCAACCCAAACAAATACTTCGGACCACAATCCAATAAATAACATTTTTTGTTTCCGAGAATCGATTTAGAAAGTGCACCATCGTCAACAATGGCAGCCGCACACTTCCCTTCATGAAACGCTTCAATAAATAGAACCGCGTCTCTTTTTCAGGTTTCTTAAATCCAAATGCAACACCACCTTCAAGGGTTATGAAACGTGGATTAAAAAGATGGCAAAAATTTGTCAGACTCGTGCCCTTGGAATTCTCTATACTGCATAACATGGCCACCAAGAATCGCATCGAGCTCAACAGTCTTGATAGCAGCAGTTCGAGCTTCATCCTTCGGCCCCGGAGGCTCTACATCTAAGATTGGCGGAACGTTGTACAATGGCCCATCTTGTTCTGCGCATAATTCAGGAATGTCAACGCGAAACGTGCCCTCTCATCGACCATATTCGCGATCAAGCCCAACGGATCGAACCCCTCGAAGCCGACGCCATCACTTTCAAGTCACCAATTGCATCGGGCACGATATCCGTCAACGAAGGCAACCTCCTCGCGCTTGCCTCTGTTGTCGCGTTGATTGTCGCCGTCCACGAAGACCGGGCCCTATCGCCGCATGTCACGGCCACCGTATGTAGCGAAGAGGTCAGCCTCGACGTGCGGGGGTAGAAAATCGTCGAAGAGATTCACCTCCGAGACTGTCTCCTTGCCGTTTTCGTCGTTGGATGGTGGTTGAAGAGATCTCCGATGGGTAGCCCCACCTGGACCACAACCTCTACGTCCTCCGCAAATTCTCCCGCTCACACCCGGTTGCCGGCATCACGGTATGTTTGTTTATCCCGAACCATGGTACAGTTAGTTACACGTATGTCCCCAATCTCCGCGGACAGATATGCAATCTTACGACTCATCATCCCGAGCAAAAAACTCAGGTTGTAGATGGCGGTGACACGCTTGTCGCTTGCAGCATCTTGTCTTCGCGACAACATTATGAATCGTGTTGACTTCTGATACCAACTGATGTAGGGAAGCGTACGAGTGAGACGATATTAATTAGATCGCAATCTCAAGAACACAAAAAACGATATCAAATTTTTAATTCACATTCAACTTCAATTGAATAAAACAATAAACGAGGAGCCCTTTAAATAAGACATCTATACCCTATACCTAATTTGTTCAACAAGACAATATCTTTCATAATAGTATTTAATTCCTAATTTATTCTCCAAGATATCTATGCTAATAATAATAATAATAATAATAATAATAATAATAATAATAATAATAATAATAATAATAATAATAATAATAATAATAATAATAATAATAATAATAATAATCTACACCAATTTTGAAGGTATTTATTTTTATGAAGCAATTATATTTCTACTTCATGTACTTTTACATATATATAATTTAAATAAATTATTAATTTTGTTGGGCTGGTCTAGTAATCATACATTATCAACATATATACTGTATACATGCATACTTATATACTGAAATGTGAACCTCTAAAAAAATATAAACAAAAAATATAATATTTTGTAGCAGAAGTATATATATTTTTGTTAAAAAGGTATGACTGGTGGACTTCAAAGCTAGACAGGCTGACATAATAATTTTGTGAAAATCAAATGGGAATATCTTGTTCCAACAACAAGCGCAAATATGATCACGAGCTACAGCATTTTCAAATCTTGCAATAAGTGATTGCTATAGACAAATAATTTGTAATATTTTTTTTTTTATTTTAATTTCATTTGCTTTTTTTTTTTGGCTACATTTCATCCTGAAAGAGCGGTGTCTCTTTGGTTATCCTAAGGGCCGAACTTTTATGCTTTCAAGCTAAAAATTGGAGCCTTTGAGATTCTAAATTTTTTTCCTAATTATCTCTTTTGAGAATTCTAATAAGTGAAACAATTTTGATTTTAATAAGCTCACTCTTTGAACATAAAACAGGCAAAAAGAATAGCACAAGAAACGAGAGCTGCTACATGTTTGGCCAAACGCAATGAATTCATTCAATGCAAATGCTAGGGTTTTACAGTAGCTATTTAAATGAAACAAAATGTATGGCTCTCATCGTCACTCTACATTCAAGCTACAGTACATGCACGTGGCATCATCTGGAGAGAACTGCATGGGGCCATAGTGCTTAGGGGCAGTGAAGTAATTTCTTGCTTGCATGCATACAAATCACGTGCTGCAGATGACATGGATGTAGCTATGTTGACCTCTTTGCTTTGTTCCTGAATCTTGACTTGTCTAACATGTCCCCTCAATTCGATCGAGCTCAAGGGCACAACATTCAGCTTATCTCTTAGGCGAGAGAAGGATTGCAAACTAAGTGGCTTAGTCAATATGTATGCTACTTGGTCGTGTGAAGGGACATGATTAATAGCAATGCTTTTAGCCTCAACCTTTTCTCTAACAAAGTGAATACGAGCTCTATATGCTTTGTCCTGGCATGCAACACTAGATTTTTTGCTAGATAAATTGTGCTCAAATTATCAACCCAAATGGTAGGAACTGCTGCACCTTTAACTCCAAGTTCACTCATGAGAGACTGCAACCAGGTGATTTCTGCAACATTGTGAGCAAGGCTTCTGTACTCTGATTCAGTGCTAGATTTAAAGACCGAGTTTTGCTTCTTGGCAGACCAAGAAACCAAGCTATCACCAAGGTAAACACAAGATCCTGTCATGGATTTTCTGTCATCATGATCTCCTGCCCAGTTTGAGTCAGAAAAACCTGTTAGATTTAGGTTGTTTGATCTCATAATATGTAAGCCGAAATCCTTTGTCCCAACCAAATATCTTAAAATTCTTTTCACTGCCTTCCAATGAGTTGACAAGGGACTAGACATGAATTGGCTTACCTTATTCATTGAAAAACTGATTTCTGGCCTAGTGATTGTGGCATATTGTAAAGCCCCAACCACTTTTCTGTCCAATGTCTCATCTATGTTAGACTCTCCTTCAAATTTGACAAGTGTAGAGAGGAGACCATTGGTGTTGGGCAGCTTTTGGCTTCTGTCATGTTGACTTTATTCAACACTTGTGAGATATAGCTGGACTGACTTCAAAATAGACCTTGTTTGGTCTTGGTTACTTCAATTCCCAAAAAATGCTGCACCTCACCAAGATTCTTCATGGAGAAACTTTCTTTAAGTTTGTTGATGGTTAGGTCTATTAGGTGTGGACAATTTCCTGTTATCAAGATGTCATCCACATTGATCAACAAGTACACCACTCTCTTTCCTTGACTCAACACAAATAGAGAGGTGTCTGCTCTTGAATTTTTGAACTTCATGTTGGTCAGAACAGACTTGATCTTAGTGAACCAGCTTCTTGAAGCCTGCTTTAAGCCATAGAGAGCTTTGGATAACTTGCACACCATGCTTCTGTCACCCTTTTCAAATCCAAAGGGCTGTTTCATGTAGATGTCCTCTTCAAGATCTCCATTTAAGAAGGCATTGTCCACATCTAGATGCTTAATTGGCCACCCTTCAGTAGTTGCGATTGTCATCACTACCCTTATAGTTGTGGGCTTGACAACTGGGTTGAATGTGTCTGAGAAATCAAATCGAGGAGCTTGTGAAAAACCTTGTGCAACAAGTCTTGCCTTATATTTGGATATAAATCCATCTGAGTTCCTTTTTATCTTGAAAACCTATTTGTTGCCAACAAGATTCTTACCTTATGGTAGAGTAGTCAGTGTCCAAGTCTTGTTCTTGATGAGAGCATCATATTCTGCATCCATTGCCTTCTTCCATTTTTCATCCTTCAAGGCTTCAAGGGGTGAGATGGGTTCTGAGGTATGAAGAGCAAGATTATAGATCTTAGGTTTATAAGTTCCAACCTTTGATCTTGTCGCCATAGGGTGTTGGTTCCCTTGGTAATGTTGACTTTCTGTTTCAGCAGTTGAGCCTTGGTCATCTTGAGAAAGTGGCAAGTCAACTATGAGAGGTATAGTTGAATAGCTTGGATCTGTACTTGAGGAAGCTTTATCAACATGAGATGATCTGATAACTGAGGGTGTTTTTTGCTTCTTTGGATTGTTTCTGCAGATCTTTCATTGTTTCTGCTTTCTCTGACTTCTTCAGTATTAATTTTAAGAAAGTCTTCAAGAATTGGCAAGGCTAAGGTGTGCACACCATTCCTTGTATCTGCAGTAATCCTTTCCTTTTCAAGATAAGGAAATATTCTTTCATCAAAGACCACATTTCTAGTGATGATGACCTTTCTTGATGGTAGCATCACTTTGTAACCTTTGTAGTGATGGTTGTATCCAATGAATGTGCTAGGCTGGGATCTGAACTCCAATTTATGTTTATTTAGTGGTCTGATATGAGGATAGCACAAACAACCAAACACCTTCATTGAATTATAATCTGGTTTTCTTTTGTACAACAACTCAAAGGGTGATGTGTAGTTCAAGCCTTTTGCTGGCAGTCTATTTATAGTGTAGCAAGCTGTGATGAAGGCATCATCCCAGAACCTTGCAGGAAGTTTAGCATGATGTAACAAGGATAACCCCATTTCAACAAGATGTATGTGCTTCCTTTCAGCAATCCCATTCTGTTGGGGAGTGTATGGACATGAGATTCTATGTTCAATACCACACTCATTGAACAATTTGGTTAGAGGTTTAAATTCAATTCCTCCATTTGATTGCACCCTCTTTATCTTACAATTAAATTGATTTTCTGCTAGATTCTTGAAGTGTAAGAAAGCTTCATGTGTTTCAGTTTTGTTCTTAAGCAAATATAGCCAAGCAACTCTACTAAAATGATCAACAAACACAACATAGTAAATGTATCCATTTGTTGATTTAACTGGTGCAGGTCCCCAAAGATCAGTGTGAATCAATTCAAGGGGAGAATTATAAACAGTTTCTGAAGATGTAAAAGGAAGCTTATGAATTTTTGAGACTGAACAGGAATCACATAAACTGGAAATGTCATTAACAGAATAAGAACAATTACATGAATTCAGTGCCTTCTCAACTATGTCTAAGCTAGCATGGCCCAACATTTGGTGCCAAAGTTCAAGACTAGGAGCTTTATTTAAGGACACTGAATTAACTGAAGGATGTTCACTATTCAAAGAAAAATCTTTTGCTGGGGTCTTCATCAAGCTTGGGGTAGGATGAAGATTGAAGAGATAGAGACCATCTTTAACTGTCCCTCTGAGAAGAATGGCTTGAGAGGCTTGATCCTTGACAAGGCAAAAAGAATGATAGAACTCAAAAAACACATTGTCGTCAAGGGTAAATTTAGACACACTGATCAAATTTTTGGTAACTGAGGAACATGCAACCGTTTTTTTAGTAGAAAAGTCTTGCTATTATTTAAAGGCTTAAGAAAAGTATTACCAATGTGGTTGATAGGGACTCCTGTGCCATTTCCCACTTGCAGTCTGTTTTGCCCATTGTATTCTGATGCAATGCTCATATTCCCAAGCTCATTGGTGACATGGACTGAGGCACCTGAATCTGGGTACCAAGTCCCTTCACTTCCAAATTCTGAGGGAGTTAAAGAGCTAGAGTAATGAGTGAGATTAAGAGATGGGTTTTTGTTTCCTCCTTGATGAGTTCCTTGTTGCTGAGGAGTGTAGGTTTGATCAAACCTATACCAACATCGATCTGCAGTGTGCACTAAAACCTTGCAGACTTGACAAGTGGGCCTACTTCCATGGAACCTGCCTCCTCTTCCTCTGAAGTTTCTTCCACCAGATCTGCCCCTCTATTGTTGGGTCCTCCTCTGAAACCTCCTCTAGTCTGTTCATTTTGAAAATTCCTTCTCTGGTTGTCTTGTGTTTCTGTGTTGACAGACGGTTGTGAACCTTCATAGGCACTAGATATCATTTTGGTATTAACCTCCAATTTGGTTTCATAACTGAGAAGCAAGGCTTGCACTTCAGTTACAGTGTAAGGCTCTATCCTGGATGTGACAAAGACCATCACAGGATCATACTCACTTCTCAAACCACTTAAGATGTGAATAATCTTATCTGCTTCCAAGACAGGTTGGCCGGCTGAGGCAAGATAATCAAAGCAGACTTTCATCTGGTTAAGATATTGTGACATGGTAAGATTGTTCTTCTTTAATGCCTGCAACTGCATTTTGTATTGCATCAATTTTGTAGTGGTTTGACTGGCAAAGCTTGTGGCAAGGGATTTACAGATCTCTCTGGTTGTGTTGAGCCCAACAGTTTGAACGAGGATGGTTTCACTGAGAGAAGATAGAAGCCAAGATGCTAATAGCTGATCTTGCCTCTGCCATAAAAGCAAATCTTGGTTCAACACTTGTTCTTGAGAGTCTTGACTGAGGATAAACTGAGGTGGAGGAGAGACATCTTCAGTGATAAATTTTTCTAGTCCATAACCTCTGATGGTTGTGAGAACTTGTTGTTTCCAGATCAGGAAATTTCTTTCATCGAGCTTAGTGGATATTAGCTGCCTTTGAGGAAAAATAAGGGATGTGGATGCATTGGATGGTGGGTTTTGGATTATGTGCCCAGATCCCGTGCTGGAATAGCTACCTTCTGCCATTGGATAAGAAAGGAGATAAAAACTTTGCCAAAAAGATCAATGACGGGTCATAGAGACTGGCTTTGATACCATGAAAACAAAACAGGAAAAAGGAATAGCACAAGAAACGAGAGCTACTACATGTTTGGCCAAACTCAATGAATTCATTCAATGCAAATGCTAGGGTTTTACAGTAGCTATTTAAATGAAACAAAATGTACGACTCTCATCCTCATTCAACATTCAAGCTACACTACATGCATGTGGCATCATCTGGAGAGAACTGCATGGGGCCACAGTGCTCAGGGGCAGTGAAGTAATTTCTTGCTTGCATGCATACAAATCACGTGCTGCAGATGACATGGATGTAGCTATGTTGACCTCTTTGCATTGTTCCTGAATCTTGACTTGTCTAACACTCTTAATTTTATATAAAGCCATTAATTTTTTGCAAGTGTCATAATTTTGAGAAATGCTACAGTCTCATTACGAAATTATTCCGTCGAGATTGTGCATAATTGATCTAACAATTACAAATTCTGACATAATAATTCCGTACGGATTGTTACACTTTTCAAATTATGACACTTGCAAATAACTTATACAATGGCTTTATATAAAGCCATTGTATAATTGCTAAAGTAAGAATCTTATAGTTAAACAATTGCGAATACTAAACAATTGCGAAAGTATTCTAAAGCATGTTGCCGGTGGTTTTATGTCAGGGCATATTAGAAATAAGAATCTTATAGTTTCAATTAAAATTCATAGAGATTGGGGATAAGGCGGTGGTATTATATTATTCGTTTTTTGGGGAATATCATGGATCTTCACTAACTTTTAAGCCATAATTTAGTTGTAAAATATTGATATTGGATTTCAAGTCTTTTTTTTTTTTTACTCTATACAAATCACTGTTTTAAAATGCGTATAAAGTACTATCGCATTTTGATATTTATAATAGCATAAATAGTATTACGTGTTGCGTAAATTATTTGATCTATACAAAATTATTTTTATCAAAATATTATATATATACTTGCATATAATAAAATTAGATTGTTGATTTAAAAATTTATCATAATATTTGAATGAACTCAAAATAACATATAAAAATTATTTCTTACAAATATTAAATGTAAATATCATAATATAAATATTTAAATAATAAAGTTACTAAAAAGTAAAAACAAACAACCAAATATAATAAGATAAGTCATAATTTAAACTAACCATATACATTATAATTAATCTTTTTAATTTAATTATGATTTAATTCTAACCACTACATCTGAAATTTTTATTATTAAATTTAAATGTCAAACACCCAAAAATCTAATGGTATAATAGACCTGGATAAATATTGCACTATTCAACTTAGGACTTGTATTTTTGAACTTTTAATTTGAAATCATTATAAAATTTTTAGTTTTTAGTTGTCATTTAAAAATTTAACTCTAATCCCTAAACATTCATTTTTTTTCTAATTTTATTGTTTAAATGTCGTTGCAGAAATATAGAACAAAGTAGCGCAAAATAGCGTAAAAAACATGTTATTTCAGCATTTAGTGTAGTTCGGGAAAAAACGCTAAATATAAAGCCACGTCGCATTTTTTAGATAAAAAATAATATAGCGAGCTATTTAAAACAGTGATACAAATACACCGAGAAATTAATGACGAAAAGCACTGTGTAAATAAAAGAAGAAAGAATTAATCAAGTTATGTATTTTTATATTTACAAAAGCATAACATTTTAAACATTATTATGTTGATACACACCAATAATTACAGAAATTAATCTGCATAAAATGAATATAAATAAGCAAGAGTTGACAATTGACTGGGCTGGACCGGAAGTGTGCTAAATGACCATTGAATTGAAACTGTTTTTGAGCGGTGGACCGACGCCGATACAAAGGCGCCGCCTCATTTGTTCAATCATCACACAACACGTGGCATTATGTATCAATTATCGTGGAGCATTGCTAGTTTGCTACTACCTCATATTTTTAATATATATCAAAGTTGCACACTAATTAAGAATATTTTTTTTGTCAATAATAATTATATTTAATGGAGATAGAGATGAATGTTTTGAGAAAAAATAAAGAGTAAATATGAAAAGACATAATATATTTATTAGCTAAATGAAAATAATAATGGAAAAATATGTACAAAAGATCCAAAACATTTATTTGACAAATAGTTGAAAAAGCTAGAATGACATTTAAAAAAAATAAGATGAAGTACTTGCTAGGCTGAACTAGTGTTCGAAAAGTCGGCTTAGGCGGCCGCCTAGGCGCTAGGCGCCGGTACAACGCCTCCGATTTGGCCAAATCGGCAATAAAAATCGGCCGGGCAGGCTCGGCGACGCCTAGTTGGGCCTAGGCGGAGTTAGGCGGCCTCGGCAGCTACGCGGTTTCGGCGGGACTAGACGGCTGAGGCGGGTTCTAAGCGGCCGAGACGGGTTCTAGGCGGTTTTTACAATTTTTATTTTTTTTAATTTTTTTTACTAAATGCATTTATTTTAAATAATAAATCTTATAATTTATTATTTTATAATTTTTTATATTTATCTTAATATTTAAAACATAACATGTAGATAATGTGTTTGATAAAATTACAATGAGAAGAAGTTATATTGTGGTTATGTACTTATTTTGACTTGGAGTTTTTTTATAATATAATATTAATAATATTATTGAGACTTAGGTGTATGGATTTATTAATTATAAGTTATAATTTCATTAGTGAAATTATAAAAATAAATAAAAAATAATATATTTATTATAATTTCTAGGCGCCGCCTAGGCCCCGACTAGGCGCTCTAGGCGCTAGGCGCTGGTCGGGCGCCTAGCGACTTCTAGAATACTGCCAGGCTCTCAATAAATTACATTAATTAATGCATCGGATTATTAACATCATTAATGGAAATAAATCTATACACACCACTTGTGTGTTCATATTTATTTTGTTGTTGATTGAGAATCATAAAACATAAATCTGAATTCAAATCAAACCCATTTAATCAGTTAATAAAAAAGTTTGTATGATGTTATGTACGCAATATTAAGCTACACTTGCATGTTCGGAAATTATTGTCGCCCAAATTAAAATGAAAAGTTAAAAAATTGTTTTTATGAAGTAGATAAATTTAAATATTTAATCGGCTTGGTGATGAATGAAACTAATGTGAGAGAAGCAATAAGACAATAACTAATTAATGTGACAGGGGTGCATGTTACCCCGAGCACTTGCACCAACCAGGATAGTAGGCCGGGAGGCGACTCACCAAGATAGACGTGTCCAGGAGCACATTTTTTAACGTTGTGTAAGAGAGAAGTGAACTTTTGGGATGAGTGGTGTTTCGGTGAGAGACTGTTGTCCAGCACTAGGCATATCACTCACTTCCCTTCCATGCGGGTGCAGGTTTTTTTGTGAACCGATGGGACGTGGGATAGGAATGGGCTAGAGAGGGAGTTGGGAACTGGAGTAGGTTTTAGTGACTAGTTTTTATAGCAGATCCAATAGATTCTCATCTCGGAGGACGGTTTGGACGGTATGAGGTGGGGACTTATGTTTGTATTATTTTTGTTGCATTTTTCCTTATTGTTTTGTTCTTCGTTTTCCCTCATTTTAGGACTTTTTATTGGTTTTTATTCGTTTTTATGATTTATTATGTGTTTTGATCTATTTTGGTTTTTCTTGTGTTTTTCGTGTATTTTTCCCGTTTTCTTCTTCATTTTGTTCTGAAGGTCAAAAATCCCATGAAGATTGGATTAAGCTCGAAACTCGACCATTCAAGAACAACTAACTAGATAAGTTAGTTGGCGACAAGTGAGAAAAAGCGGAATTCGATTTCGAGTTCGGATGAATCCAAACGGGGCCGAAACGTAAAGTTGAGCAAGTTACCGACCCTTTAAAGGTTAGAAATTCCACAAAATTTGCATTTTGGGAAAAAGTGTAGTTTGCAAGCATCATTGGATAGAGGGGTTCGTTAGTACGCGTAGGAAAAAGCGGAACTCAATTCCGAGTTCAAACGAGCCCGAACGAGCAAAAACAGTGATAACGTGCAAGCTGCCGACACCTTAGCGGCGCTAGCTAAGTAGCGCCAGGGGTAACCTTTCCTCTGTCGGCATAGTAGCGGCGCTAACTCCTAGTAGCGGCGCTACTACCCCTTTTTCTGCAAACTTATGATTTTTAAGCTCATTTTTTAGTGATGGTTGGTACCCAATCTCTTCAATCTTCTTCAATGGCGTGAAAGACACCACAAACTGACATTTTCAGTTATTAATTTTAAGCAAGAAAAAACACCCTCTCGCCCAATTTCTCGCCCAAAAAACCCTACTTGTCGGTCGCCCCTCTTCGCCGCCTCTTAGCCTTCCTCGTCGACGGCGATGCCCTGGGCAGTGGTCACCTTCGACAGCTCGACGTGTTCCTGATGCCTCGTGGCTCGTGCTGCTATGATTTCCGAGTAGCCTCCTCCTCGATTGCCAGATTTCAGCAATTGGCGGCGGCTTTCCCCTCTACGGTCACCGGTGGCTCGTGGCCGGGTAAAGGTGGAGGTAAGCTCCTCGATCTCTGTTTTGGTCCGGAATTGTTGTTCCCCTTGGATTGCTCTTCTTCTCCGGTAGAGCGTCGGTGGGGTTGGGTGGCTGTCAGGTTTCTTCGGTGGCTCGGGTGACGAGTGGGTCGGTGGACGGGTCGGGACACCAACGGCTGCGATGTCTTCCGTCAAGGCTGCCGGTGTTGCAGAAGGGGACGACTCTCCCTACCTCTGGTTCTCTGGTGTTGGGGACTGGGTGGGTCCGGCGCTTCCAAGCTCGGTTAGTGGTGTTAGTCGAGGTTGGGTTATGCTGGAGTTTGGAGTTGGTCTTGTTCTCTCGGTTATAGGTGGGTTGATTCGAGATGTTTCGGGGCATGAGTGCGGCTTCTGTATAGGCATTTTCGCATTTTCGGGAGTTGTTCCTTAGGCTTTGGATCGTCTTGGGTCAGCTGTTTCTCCGCTGTTTTAGGCTCGTTTTTTGGTTGGGGAAGGGCCTTGTTGTTTTTGATTTTGTTGTTGTTGCTTGAGTCTGTTCTAGGTTAGTGTTTTTGGTCTGGGCTCTTTGACTGAGTGTTTTATCTCTTGTCTTTTTGGTCTGGGCCGTTGGCCCCTGTGTTTATTCCCCTGTGGGGGGCGATCCTATTCTCCTGTGGAGAGCGATTCTAGTTGTTGGTAGGTTGTTGAGTCTGTTTTGTATTTTAGCTTGGCTAGTTGAGGTTCTTGGCGGTCTTCTGACATGTCCTCTCAGTTTGTAGTTGCACATTTGTGCCCTTTGATTATAATATCTCTATCGTTTTGGCAAAAAA
>CACSLK010027752.1:15952028-15962916 GCA_902706635.1 Striga hermonthica | reverse complement strand
AAAAAAAAAAAAAAAAAAAAAAAAAAAAATTAAGCAAGAAGGGGGATCATTTGGCTATAAAAGGGGAGAATTTCCAAGCTTGAAGATCATCATTTTCTTTCTCATTTTTCACCTTCCATGCATTGAAGAAGGAGGGGTTCTTCCCCTCTCTTCCCTCTTTTTCTTTTCTTCTTTTATTTTCTTTTCTTCTTATGTATTTTTCCATTTTGTATTAAGGAGGAAGCTTGTATTTGAATGCAACACTTGGATTGAGATTAAATGTAAGTTTTCTTCTTGTTTAATTCATGAATAATGGTTGAATTTGGAGAAATATTTTATTGTGTTGAATCAAGTATGAGTAGCTAATCCTATAGCTAGGGGTAGGGAATGATCTTTCCGGTTTAATCTCGTTTATGTGCATGACGATAGCTCAATCTTGACGAGTTGTTTAATTATGAAACGATAAAATCACACTTGATAAATTTTTATAACCTAAGAGTGACACTTAGGTTAATTTGTTTATATAATCAAAGAGTGACACTTTGATTTGTGCTTGAATATTGATTTGTTGAGTGAGAGTTTGTTAATTCTACGAATTGCGACTCGTAGAACCGAAAAGGGAGGAGCCGTAGAAATAATCGATTTCAAAACCGAGAGGGGAGAAGTTGATGGAACTTGGCTCGTTTAGAGTAGACATGTTCGGAGACGTATTGTCTATGTGTTAATTGTTTCGTTCTTTTAGGTTTATCCTCATATTACGAGAGTTATTGAGGTTAAACCGCTAAATGAGTTAGTTAGTCGAACCATTAAACTGAGTTATTGATTGCCGTAAATGTGTGTAGAACCGGAAGTGATTATTCCCGATTCCCTAGTTTCTATATCATTGTTTTATTTATATTTTTTAGATTATCGTTATTTCTTAGTTGCTATCTTAGTTAATCATTTTCCCATCCATCTTGATTAGAGTGTTTAGGAGTTATTTTCCATTCTTGTGATTTTGACACCAATTCTAGATTCCGAACCGTCTTCCTCGAGAGATCGACCCGGGAAACAAATCATTTGATTTGTTAATCGATAAAATAAAAATAAAATATTCTATAACAACTTACATCTTCGGGTGTATTTTCTACGATTCGGGTTTGGCGGATCTACGACTGGGTGACCAGCCTAACTCTCTCTTTGAAGCTATTTGGACCGACCTGCTTACTCCGACAATTTATGTTTTCCTTTGGCGCCAACTTCTGCGCCGAATTCCGATCGACTTTGTTGTGCATGCGCGGAGGGTTTCCTTACCATCGTTGTGTTACTGTTGTGCTGAGACTGGTGATTTCAAAAAATGAGACTTTTTCCCATTTATTTTTAGAGAGCGAGGTTGCGAGGAGAGTGTGAGAGCATTTTGCCACTTATACTCATATACTACTACCCCACTACAAACAATTTCTTTGTGCTCCTTAGTTTTTTTCATAGCTCACACACTTTAGATACGTGGACTTCCTCGTTCCTGGTATGATCCTGTGGTCCATTTAGACCAAGAGGAATAGCGCAAGCATAGGGATGTTACTTTTTTGTGCTCTCACTTTGTTTTTTAGGTTGATCGACATATATTTTTCTTCCTCACAGCTCTAGGCAGACTTACGCCTAGAGACTGAAAAGTTGCAGCAGCCCCACCGCTTCTTGTCGGCTCCGCTGCCACTTGTCCAACACCCACAGCTCAAAGTTGTTTTTTGGCTGAGACCCGACTCCCCTTGGGTTAAGCCGAACACTGATTGTTTTTTCGACGGACTGCTACTGAAGGCATGAGCCTAATTAGGGATCAGAGCAGAGCCTTTATTACCGCCTTCCACGCTTCTCTTGAAGCCTCCTCGAGCTACGACGCAGAGGTTCGTGCGTTTCATACTTGTCTTCAGATTGTAGCATCTATCTTTAGTCATATCTGGATTGAGTTGGATGCTGCCGACGTAATCACCTTCATGACTTCGGACCCCCATGGCTCGTGGCAGATTCAACATCCGTTTATGCACATCTGATCCACACTTCAGTCAATCCGCTATCGAATCTCGTACATCTTCCTCGAGGGAAACCAACCCGCTGACTACCTGGCCAATTTTGGTGCCTCCACTCCCCAACGATGCATCTTCTAACCGGATGACACCCCTCTCCGCCTTCGTACTCTTGTAGGGGTGGATCAGGATGACTACCCATCATTTAGATTCTAGTAGTTGTTCTGATTTTTGTGTTTTGGCCACTTTGTGATGCGGACTGCTCGTCTAGGCACCTGTCGGCCCCAACCATATTTTTTCGTTTTGGATGTCTTTTTTTGTTTTCTTTATATTTTTCGGTTTGTTTTTCATTTTTTGTTTAGACATGTGTAGTATTGTGTTTATTTTTCGCCCTATTAGGGTCTTGACTATATACAGGTTGAAGATTCAGCCTTATTTTCTCTCTCTCTCTCCCTCCGAGGGTTTCTTCGTAAAAAAAGAAAAATAAATAAAAAAACTAGTGCTTTTTATTATAAAATATATAATAATATTTTATTTATATTGGTGGGATTATATAAATAAATGAAAAAACTTTGTCTCAATTTTAAATCATATAAATAAAGTGAAATATTTTTACATCCAAAGAGGATTTGTAATTTGACTCGTCGATAGTTTCTTTTATTTTTATTCGAGACGATAGATATGATATAAAGGCATAAATGTGCAAGAGTACAACAACTGAATTCACACACAGCCACCAGCTGAATAAAATTGGGAGGACATGTCGAAAGACCGCCTAGAACCGACCCTAACAGAGTAATAACCTAACAAGACAAAACACAACACTAAAACGACCACAACAGGGCAAAAACACGACACTAAAACGTCCCCAACAGGGTAATGCTCGAGTATGAGATCCCAATAGGATAATAAGGTCACACTCGAGCAAACCGGGGCCAATAACCCAAACCTAAAACTCATCATCAACAACAACACACAACTAGCACAATACGAAAACAACGACAACACACCTACAAAAACAAACAAACAGAAACAAAACTAAAGGCGTCCTTCCTCGTCGCACGACCTATCCCAACCAGCAGTGAAGCAATCGACACAAAAAGGACTTGAGGTCCAGAAGCCGTTACCGAAACTGCAGAAGGCCTATACAGTAGCTTAACCTGAACCCAAAACCCCTCTCCAAATCGATCCGTCCTTGACCGAGGGAGCCGAAATCAACATCTACATCGGTGCCACCCGAGCTAATCTAACACCACTAGATAACACGGATAGCACCAATCTCCGGCCGCCTAACTCCACTAACCGAACTAAGAGGGTGAGGCGAAGATCAAGCCGTCAACCCTAACCACCGCAACAAGAGCCGCCACAGCCATCGGGGTCCCTACCCCTCCCTCCCCCCCACCCCCACGACGCACGCCCCATACGACCCCACCACACCATGCTGACGACCAGGGATCGGAGCCCCACCAGAGAGGCGGAGCCCCGCCGTGAATGGCCAAATTCAACCAGAGCAGTCAAGGGCGCCCGACCGGGAGAGGGCTGCCGCCAGAGAAAGCCCCAACTGCTATCAGGAACAGAAGCCTTAATCGCCGCCAGCTACAGTGAATCGAAGGTGCAAAACGTCAGTGGGGGAGGAGGGCGGTCTAGACGACTCATGGCCGAGCATATACCGACGACAAGGAAGGCCAATCGGACAGAATTCTGAGAAGACCTCAAGCGCGGACGAGGGTTTAAATAATAGAAAGAAAAAATTACACAGAAAATTTTAAATCTCTTTTAATATCTTTCTAATCTCTATTTTCAATTTCTTTTTAATATTTTTCTAATCTCTAGGTAGATTGACTATGAAATAAATAAATTTTGGAACAACCATTTTCACACTGCACAGACCTTAGAGCACACATGGCCATGGTTCAGATCAGCCCGATAAAATGATGTTTGTAGTATTTTTGGGCATGTGGTAACTGAGTTACCCGACTCGGGTCATTCTCAAAGGAAGGTTGTTCGGAGCTTCGCCTACTACCTAGTCGTCAAAGTCACATAACCGAAAAGAAGGTCCTACACATTCTACTCGCTTGATGGGTTTGGGATTCACGAAATAAAACTAACAATCTAGAGCAAATGAAAACAAATGATGCAAGATGAAAACTTTAGGTCAACCGGAGTCTCTATCACTCGGATAAACACGACGAACCAAGCAACATCATAGTAGTCATGTGATCCTAGGTGATTAAGTCGAGCTTTCTGACTAATGACTACGCTTTAAACCAAGTCGCACCCTTTACACAAGATAAGCATAAACTAATCCCTAACACACATCGACAACCAACAAAAATCGAACATTCCTCCATTCAACAAACAAAACCAAATTCACCTTGAAACACATCATAAGCAAAAATGGGCAAAATCGAAGTAATGGGGATTAAAGCTAATTACCCACTCTCTTAATGCATGCGTGAAGAACACCGGATGAAAAAGTTCAAATCTTGAAGTAAAATGATGTCACCGAAAACTTGCCGGAAAATTAGAGTAATAAAGCTCCAAACCAAAGCATAAAAAAGAAAAGAGAGAAAATGGAGAGGATTTCCCAACTTAAAAGTTGGGAAATGAGGGTGATGTCTCAAAAATACAAAGCACAATATCTTTTTATAGCTACACCACAAACACACACTAAAAACATGCATATTTAGTCAAATACTCTCGAGGTCTCCAAATTTTCCGCGAGGTTGCGAGTCGGCAAGGCACTAGGCGCGCATGGGCACTCGCGTGGTCGCGAAATGGCCCGCGGGCGCGGGCGCGGGCGTGCGCTGGCGATGGGGCGCTCTCGAGGTCGCGGAAAATCTCGCATGCACAGAAGTGGTACTCGCGGGCTAGGCTGGGGCACGCGAGCGTGCTGCGGGTGTAGGCAGAACACTCTTGACGTCGCGGAAATTACCACGAGCTCGCGGGCATGAGTGGAAAGCACTCTCGACGTTGCGGATTTTTCCACGAGCTCGCGGGCATGGGCGACGTGAGCACGGTCACGCGGCTGGGCATGTGGGCGCGGGCAAGTGCGTGGGAATGGTCCCGGTGACCTCTTGATGCTCGATTCGCTCTAAATCCTCGCACGCTTCTCCGATTGACTTGAAACTTTGACCCACTCTTCTCAAATCTTGTTCTCTTCGTCTTAAAATGTGTATGGCTCAAAATGGTTCGCGTGGCTAGGACATGGTTCGGACGTCTCAGAATATCTCGAAAATAGCTCGTTTCCCGAGTCATTGTAATGATGGACCTATTCAACACCAAAAAGACAAGAAAAATACGCCGAACCACAAAAATACAACACGAGAATAAAAATACAAAAACACGATAAAATAGACCGGTCGACACTAAAACGAACTTGAAAAGACTCGACTAAGGCACATAAAACGCACGAAAATATGCACTAAAACATAATAAACAATCGGCCCGGTCAAAACATTGACAACGAGCCTTGAATCGACTCGTGAATTTATCCAAATCGAATTCAAGTTCATATTTTTTAACAAATCGATTGTCCGTTTCGATTTTAAATCGGAACCGACAGTTCGACGAATTTCAAAATTAATTCTTTATTTTTTATTCTTATTTGATTATTATTATTAATTTTTATGTCAATTATGAATCATGTATATATACCCGAATCTGTTCTGGTTCACATAATATGTGAACCTGAACCAGCAGTTCCTAACTGGAACTGGCCCAGAACCAGCAATTGACCACGTCTACCTTAGGGCTTAGACACAGTGTTTTAAATATTGTTTCAATAAAGAATAAAGTACAAGTATGTGGTTCAATCCATTTTACGGTCTCGATTTTATTAGTTTTAATAGCAATTAATTAATTTTATTATTATAATATAAATAATGTGTAAAATCACCATTAACCAATATAAATTGTAAAATCTAAACATATCCAAATTAAGTGTAGAACTTTTAATCATTGACAGAAAATGAGATTTTTTCGTATGAAATCGATATTAACCAATATTTTGGTACAAATATTCAAAGGGGTTATTAGTAATTGAACCCATTGTTCTGAAAATCGGATCGGACCGGATCGGGTGGTTCAACCAATTGGACCGAAAATCGGCATTCATTCCGGTTTAGTTTGAGCCTTCAAATCGCTATATGCAGGAGAACCGGAAATCGGCATTCATTCCGGTTTAGTTTGAGAACCGTTCGAACGGGTCCAAAACCGATTGAACTGGTGAACCGGGACCGATTCGAATGGTTCACCAGTTCAAGCTTATGATTTTGAACTTAGTAGATTGTGAAGTGGTTTAAATAACACACATTTTTTACATGTATTTCCTATGTGGGATATATTTCTCTGCTTAAATAATTGGGTCAATATTGAAATTAACAAGTAAAATTGTACTCATTAAAATATGTATTGTTATTTGAAGTGGATTATCTATTGAGTTATATTTATTCCCATTTTTTTAAAAAAGGAAGCAAATTATTTTATGGGAAAATTACACTTTGCCCACCAAACTATTCGTTTTTTTACACATTGCCCACCAAACTTCGTTTTGTGACACTTAACCAGGCAAAACTTCATGAAATGTTGCACTTCACCTGTTTTCGGTCACCGGCAGCCATTCTCAGGGGCTTTTCTGTCTTTTCAATATCTAAAATAAGTACAAAATCCCCAAATCCCAATTGGAGCTCAATTAAACGCGATACATAGCAACCAAAACCCTAGTTTGTTCAAATCGTTCCAAAATTCTGAGAAAATAAAGAAGAACAAACCAAATGAACTGATTGAAAAGCTATATTCCTTCAAATCGTTAGTAATGGGTTGGCAAATTCGTGAGAAAAACGATTCATCGAGTGCGAATGGTCCGTCATATGGTAAGTTTTGTTTTCTGTTTTTTGCTGAGAAAATTAATTCATAGAACAATTATTCAGGCCAATAATTTTGCAGTTTATGGTGATTGATTATATTAATGTAATTGTCATATGGCTTGCAGGACCAAATGATGATTATTTTACAATTAGGGTTTACCATTCTGGCAAGTTTTGTGGATTTGGGCCACATTTTTCTGGCCCGTTTTCTCTTGCTTGCCAACTCGGCTTCAGTCTCTTCAAGACGTCTCTTAAGCCCTAGAATGATTTGTCGAGCTCTTGTGCACATTGGAGGGTCGATCCAAACATAATACTTGCAGCCATTCTGAGAAGAAAAATTAAACTATCAAATAAAAAAAAAATCTACAGAAAAGGAGAAAAAACGTACCCGTCCTTGCAAGCGCTTGCAGGTCGCATACTGCCTTCCCGGGTTGTTGTCCGTCCAAGATGTGATCATCACCGTCTTCTTACCGCACCTGCAATATTCGTCCAACGTGACCTCAGATGTTTGCCTCCAAATCGCCTCTTCCGCCATTTCTTCAAGATTCAAATTAGGGTTCTTGTAATTTGGGAATTTTGTCTTCAATTTAGGTTTTAAGTTCATTTATAAGAGAGGGTAGATGTGTTTAGACATTTTTGTCTATGTTTTAGATGTTGAAAAGACAGAAAAGCCCCTGAGAATGGCTGCCGGTGACCGAAAACAGGTGAAGTGCAACATTTCACGAAGTTTTGTCTGGTTAAGTGTCACAAAACGAAGTTTGGTGGGCAATGTGTAAAAAAGCGAATAGTTTGGTGGGCAAAGTGTAATTTTCCCTTTTATTGTTGTTTGTTATGCACATTATTTTTATTTTTTAATCAATAATAAAAAAATTAAAATGTGATTTAAAATAAAAATTGGGTTGTTTCTATTCTCTCTATTTTGTAAATTAAATATAGATTAAAATTTTAAATATAAAACTAAATAAGAAAAAAAAATTAACAATATTATTCAACATTGTCGGTTGTGTATATATATATATATAATATTAACTCTTATTTAGAGAAATGTCATATACTATAAAATTAATAATAAAATTTATAATTATCTATTATACATAAAAAATAAATAAAAAATTATATATCAATTAAAATGATTTGACCAGTTCAAACTGCTGATCCGACCAATAAACGATTGAACCAATAACTTCACCGGTTAGACTTTCATAACCATTAAACCGTTGCTTAGTCCCTTGCATTCTTTCCTTCTATTTTTAATTTTTAATTTCCCTTATATTTCCTTCCACCTCGAACCCCTCAAATTTCTATATAAATAAGGCGGCCTCTTGTCTTCGAAACCTCACTCTCATTATAACCCTAAAACAATCAAACGCGTTAAACCAAAAAAAAAAAAAAAAAAGGAACTCCGACCGCCGGCGCCGCTGCAGAAATTTTTTTTCTGCAGCTGCTTTTCTTGCTTTTTTTTTTCCTTTTATAATTCTCTCTATAAACCTCACACAGAAGAGGAAAATGGCTCGCTCGCTCTCAAACGCTAAGAATTTCACCGTTCAGATCGCCGGAAAAATGTCAGCTATTGTCTCCAGGTACGAAGATGTTCATTAAAGCTTTATTATTTATATTAATTGTATTTTTAAAAAATATTAAATAATTATGTAATGTGATGTGGGTTTTGATACGGTTACACAGGAGGGGATACGCAGCAGCAGTATCACAGGTCGGTGAGTCCAGCGGGTCTAGATCCGGGGCTCCGAATCTCATTCTGAAGAAAGGATCCGAGGAGCCAGCCAAGATCTCGTGGGTGCCCGACCCGGTCACCGGGTTCTACCGACCCGAGAACCAGGCTAAGGAAATCGACGCCGTTGAGCTACGGGCGATGCTGCTCAAGAGCAAATTCGGGAGAAACTAGATCCGACCCGTTAGGAACCGGGTTACGGGTTTGGATATACAAAAGATTCACAAATGATTTTATTCATTTGATTCGTTCTGTTGTGGGGTTTATGGAGGGTTCTTATATTGCCATGTTGTACTATGTTTTTTTGAAATAAACTACAAGTTAGTACTCTCTCCTATTTTTATTATTTGTCATTCTAGCTTAATTGATCATTAATTAAATAAATGTCGTTTTGACTATTTTGTTCATATTTTTCCATTTTTAACCTTTCATTTAACACAGTCTTTTCATATCTCATCTCCATTGTTTCCCATAACATCCATTAAATAGGGTTAATATTGACAAGAAAATTTTTTTTTAATTAGCGTGTTGGTTTTCAAAACGACAAATAATAAAAATAGAAGGGAATACAATACTCGTGTACACGGGTGTGAGTTAAGAACTATATGATAAAGTTAATGCTAATATGAATTTTTTATTTAAAAAATTTGATGGACTAATTGATAAAAAAAAAAAAAAAAAGAATATACAATGTCATAATAAGGTAAGATTGCTACTTGCCCAAGCTAAGAAGTAAATGTGTACTAAGAGAAAAAAATAACAAAATTAAATATGCACTTAACAAGTTTGATAAACCAAATTTTGAGGGATCGGAAAAATTGTCCTCTTTCGCGAGACAAAAAAAAAAAAAAGAAATCTCATCCTCCATCGCTCTCTCCTCTTTCGCTGCGCTTTGCCTTCCTCGGCGATGCCGCGGCCACGGCCAGTGGTCGCACTCGACTGCTCGACCACCCTCTGATGTCTCGTACCTTTGATTTGCTGCGGCGGTTCTGAGATGTGAGGGTTGCTCTTGCCTTAGATCGCCGGCGCGCTACTGATTGATGAAGGTGGAGATCTTCTTGGTTGGAGCTTGGCCTACGATTTGTGGTGTCCATTGTTGGCGGGTCTCGACAGGGAGTGGTCTTCCCCTAAATCTGCTTTATATAACTACATTATAACATTCTTTGATTTTGGCTTCACAGCAAAACTGTTAAATCTTATAATGTAGTTATATAAAAGGGTTACACATATATGGATTCTTAAAGAATGTTTGAGTTTAAAAATTTGTGTATCGTTTGAAATTTTAAAAAATCTTAAAAGTTATGAGGAATTCATTTCGTATTTCGAAACTTCTTATAAAATCATGAATATTCAATTTATTTATCACTTGTATTTGTGCAGATTTTTTTAAAACTTATTGAAATTTTAAAGACAAAATACATAAGAAATTGAAATCAAATTTATTTCTAGACATGATATTTTTAAGGATTTCACTTGAATTTAAAATCTAAAAAAAGTATATTAAAAAAAAACTTAAAATCCTAAATGAACGAGTGTTTTAATTGGAAAACCACTTTAGCCTTCTATTTTGGTATTCCCCAATCAAATATTGTGCTCATTACCAACATAGGTTGATTCAAGTGATAAGCAGTTTGATACCGCTTAAGTAAGGTCTCGGGCTCGAGTCATCGTGGATGCAAAAAAATCTTTGTTAGGAGACTTACCCACCACTGTTAGGTATGCAATCCGGGTCGACCAACAAATTAGTTGGGGAATAGTTCCGTTGGCTAAGAAAAATATTGTGAAAATGTGGATCATATACATATATCTCTTTTTGAGGAAATTAATAGGTGGTATCATATTCATATTCTCTCTTTTGTGGAAATTAAACATAGCTCACCAATCATATCTCTTTCTCTTATCTATAAAAAAGACCCCATACCCTCATTTTGCGACACCTGTCCAATCTTCTCTCATTAGGCCACGTCGCCATCCTTAAAACGACGTCGTTTTGTAACATTTATTTCTGTAACCCTACGGCTTGCTGTTCTTCTGCAGAAAAAACGTTCCTCCAATTTTTTTTTCCTTTAAATCTGAATCTATCAATCTTATTTCTTATGCAATTTTTTTTTTTTTTTTTTTTTTAATTTTTTAATTCCCGTTCAGCTTGAAATAGCCTACAAAACTCAATTTGTGGCGATGGAATTTTCCTCACCTGTGTGGACCGATGGATCAAAGCTAGACGGCATAGAGTTCGTGGTGTCAAGAAGAGCCGATTACAATATCTTTGCTATTTCTCAAGTAAGTTTTTTTTTTTTTTTTTTTTTTTTTTT
>CACSLK010027752.1:15903451-15930710 GCA_902706635.1 Striga hermonthica | reverse complement strand
TTTTAATATGCTTGTATGTTTTGAGTGGTGTCAGTACTTTGTGTGAGCTTTTGAGTTAATTTCTGTTGTGCTGTGGAGTTAATTAGAATTTTAAATTTTCGTTATGCTTCTTGCTGTGTGTGATTATAAAGAAGGAAGATAACTCTGCTATTAAGAAATTTGCTTAATTAGTAACTCTTGATTGATGATGGGGAATTAAAAAACTAAACTCATTTGCTGTGTGTTTATTATTGAAGGAAGATCTGTTATAAGATAAGTTTACGAGGTTTATGAAAAGAAATATAGTGGCCATCTCATTGTCTCATGAGAACATCAGTAGTTTGTAAGGCCTCCAGCCTTAATGAAAATTACATCAAACTTCAGTCAAAGTAAACGAGCTTGCAGCTTTAGCAAAGCTTGGATCATTTATCAAATTAGTTGAACAAATACCAACAACGAAAATTCGGCTATAGATAGCCTATTCAATGTAACTCTGGATCACGTGAATGATCAACGAATTCACACGAAAACTTACTGTTCGTCTGTGTCCTCGACTATGGTATCCACACAACAAAGTCCTCGACTATGGTATCCACCATTCCAGTTTTTCGGTGCGCGATCTTTAACGCTTCGATAAAGAAGCTAGAAATTCTCGCTAGAGAGTGTTTTTATTTTACGAGGTCCCTTCTCATTGAGTCATGAGAACATCAGAAGTCCTCGACTATGGTATCCACCTTTAGTGTAGAACTCAATGATGATAAGGTCCCTTCATTCACGACCCACTCGATTAAGCTTAGAACTTGAACGTGTGTCTATCGAAACAACTTAATCATTCTACCCATCTTACTGGTTGATTTTAATTAATTATATTTGAACACCATTTCAAATTTAATCACGTGCATTGGTCAATAATTTTATCAACCCAGTATAAAGAAAATGAGTGTTCTCTCGAAACTATATTCGAGGAATGAATTCTATCTTGGCTCACTACCAATTCCATGTAAATTGTGATCAACCCAACACAAACCCGTATCTACCCATAAGGGCGTATACGTTGGACTAGGTCTAAGTAATACTCTATACATGAATTGTGTATTGACCTCAAGTCTAAAGGATTTATACCATTTGACACACCAATACTCCTATAAACACATAAACAAATAGTTTATCGGTAGGGTATCCAATATTATGAAGTTGATCAGTAAAGTGAGTTGGCCAAAGACTGACTTCGATGAAAACAAATTCTATTTTTTAAGGAATTATTCGACTTCGGTAAATGATCAAGTTTTTTTTTATTAATTTTTGAAATATTTCTTTATGTATTATTGAACTTCCTAATAATCAACATCTGTCTTTGCACCATTTCTCTATGACTGAACTTCGATTCTAAAGATTGTTGGAAAAAGATAAAGAAAAGAGGAAGAAATTTCCTCCCCACAATCAAGATGCTTTCTTCACATGCCACATGCAACTTTGCATCATGCCCATCTGATCACATGCAAAAGAAAAAAAAAATTATTATTATTTGTTGGCCAAATTGGCCATTTGGATTCTTTCCATCTCCCTATAAATAGATGATGCGGCAGAAGAATGAAGGGAAGAAAACAGAGAAAGAAAGAGAGAAGAAAGGAAATAGAAAGGAAAGAAAAGAAATATTTATGTCCAAATATCGGATATAAAAATATCAAAAGAGAGAAACAAGTGATATTTTTATTTGTTTTAAGATATTTCTTTTATTTTTAAGTGCTCAATTCTCGACTCCGTTCCAGTTCGCCGGAGCTCGTAAATCTGGTGTGCTACAGATTTAGAGACGTTTGTCGTTGTATCTTTGGGGAAGTTACGCCTGAACCGTTAACTGACACACGGGACGTATTCTTCTTCCGGAAAGAGTTTTACTCGCCTCGGCTAAAAATCTTTCCGTTTTTCAGTTGTAATTTATTTTTTCAGTTCAATTGTAATTTTTTATTTTTAGATTATTTGTAAGAACTGAAAATTACATATCAGTTCGTAGGAATCCCGTGTAATTTCACACCAAATAACCAACAATCGCAAGAAGAATATCAGTCATCCTACTGAACTGATGGCATCCACCGGAGCAGGTTCCAGCTCTCAGCAGCTGATCAATCATGTACCTGTTGTCCATGTTCATACAGCTGAAAAATCTGAAAAATTCAACGGGCTTGACTTTAAGAAGGTTGGGCCAAGGAAAGGTATATCGAGTGCCCTTGTTGCTGAACACGGCCTTGTGTCGGGTGAATTGACCGACTTTGACATATCGGCTGTGGTGTTTGAAGCCAATTTGGTTGATAACCCAAGTGAGTGGTTCATCGATACTGATGCCACTAGGCATATGTGTTCTGACATGGAGGTGTTCTCTGAATACACTCCTGCTACGAGTCAGAAACTTCACATGGGAAACTCCTCCACGTCTGATGTGGTTGGAGTGGGCACTGTGGTGCTGAAGCTCACTTCTGGAAAGGAGTTGAAGCTGAAGGATGTTCTGCATGTCCCAAACATCCGCAAGAATTTGGTCTCCGGATCACTTCTTGTTGAGCATGGATTTAGGCTGGTGTTTGAAGCTAAGAACTTTATTCTTAGCAAGAACGGAATATTCCTTAGTCGTGGTTATCTCGACAAGGGATTGTTCAAAATGAATGTAATAGCTGTAAGCCGTGTAACCGTTGATAATAAAAAGCCTATTTCTGTTTATACCGTTGAGTGCTCTGATTTATGACATATTAAATTGGGAAAATCTAAATGCAATTAAACGGTTGATGAAATTAGAATTAATTCCTAATTCTAGAGTTGAAACAAATACAAAATGTGAAATTTGTATTGAAGCAAAAATGGCTAAGTTGCATTTTCACTCGGTGGAAAGGAGTACTGAACCATTAGGCTTGATCCATACTGATGTATGTGATATGGAAAGTGTGCAAACAAGAACCGGTAAAAAGTATTTTATAACTTTTATCGATGATTGCACAAGGTTTTGCTACTTATATTTGTTAAGAAGCAAAGACGAAGCTGTGGAAGCTTTTAAAGTCTATAAGACCGAAGTTGAAAATCAACTCGGCAAAAGGATTAGAATAATCCGAAGTGATAGGGGTGGGGAGTATGTAGCTCCTTTTGAACAAATATATTCTGAATATGGCATAATTCATCAAACGACGGCCCCTTATTCTCCACAGTCGAACGGTGTTGCTGAACGCAAAAACCGAACTTTAAAAGAAATGATGAATGCCATGTTGATTAATTCAGGATTACCACAGAACATGTGGGGGGAAGCTGTTTTGACAGCAAATCATATCCTGAATAAAATACCATCTAAAGGGAAAGATGAGACTCCTTACGAAATGTGGAAAAATCGTAAGCCGTCTTATAAATACATGAAAGTGTGGGGATGTTCGGCTAAGGTTTCAGTACCTGAACCAAAACAAATGAGAATCGGGCCAAAGAGTCGATTGTGTATTTATTGGATATGCGTACAATAGTACATCATATAGATTTCTGGTTCATAAATCAGAAAATCCAGAGGTATCTGTTGGTACCACGATTGAGTCAAGGAATGCTATATTCTTTGAGAATGTTTTTCCTATGAAGGAAAGGGCAGAATCTAGTTCTAATAAAAGAACGTATGAAACTGCTAGTGGTTTTGTACCAGAGGGTACTAATGAAGAACCGAGACGTAGTAAAAGGGTAAAAACGGCTAAGACGTTTGGACCTGATTTTATTACGTACATGTTGGACGATAAACCGAGTTCCCTTAAGGAAGCTCTGTCCAGCCCAGATAGACCACTCTGGGAAGAAGCTGTAAATAGCGAAATTGAGTCCATTATGCAAAATCATACTTGGGAGTTGGTTGATCTCCCTGATGGTTGTAAACCTTTAGGATGCAAATGGATCCTAAAGAAAAAATATAAAGCTGATGGATCAATTGATAAGTTTAAAGCACGTTTGGTGGTCAAAGGCTTTAAACAAAATGAAGGGTATGATTTCTTTGATACCTATTCACCTGTTACGCGTTGATAAGAGTGCTTCTCTCGATTGCTGCTTTGCACAATCTTGAGATTCACCAAATGGATATCAAGACGGCATTTTTGAATGGTGAATTGGAAGAAGAAATATACATGGAACAACCTGAAGGGTTTGTTTCACCTGGACAAGAGAGAAAGGTGTGTAGATTGATCAAATCCTTGTACGGACTGAAACAAGCTCCGAAACAATGGCATTTGAAATTTGATGGCGTGATGTTGACAAATGATTTCAAAATCAACGAATGTGATAAATGTGTTTATGTCAAGAGTAGATCAAATACATTTGTGATTGTATGTCTATATGTAGACGATATGTTGATCATGGGGAGTAGCCATGAAGTGATCATGGATACAAAAAGAATGTTGAAAAGAAATTTCGACATGAAAGATATGGGTTTGGCTGATGTTATTCTTGGAATAAGAATTATTAGAACCCAAGATGGTATTGTATTGTCACAATCTTATTATGTAGAGAAAGTGCTCAAGAAATTTGATATCTATGACGGTGCACAGTCTAGGTGTAAGACACCCTTGATCTCAGTATAAATCTGGAAGTCAACAAAGGTCAATCAGTGGCTCAGTTGGAATATTCACGGATAATAGGGAGTCTGATGTACTTGACAAATTGTACACGACCAGACTTGGCCTATCCGGTGAATAAGTTGAGCAGATTTACGAGCAATCCCAGTCATGAGCACTGGAATGCTTTGAAAAGGGTACTTAAGTACTTGAGGTACACCCTTGAATACGGGTTAAAATACTCGAGATATCCATTGGTACTTGAAGGGTACTGTGATGCAAGTTGGATATCAGATTCGAGAGATTCTCGCTCCACTAGCGGATATGTTTTCTGTATTGGAGGAAGTGCAGTTTCGTGGAAATCCACAAAACAAACGTGTGTAGCTCGGTCAACGATGGAATCGGAGTTCATCGCTTTAGATAAAGCTGGTGAAGAAGCCGAGTGGCTTAGAAATTTTTTATCCGATATTCCATGTTTGGATAAGACTTTGCCGCCTGTGATGATTCACTGTGATAGCCAAGCTGCTATTGGTAGGGCGCAAAGCAACTTGTATAACGGTAAGTCTAGACATATCCGTCGTAGACATAATATCGTACGTCAATTGATTACAAATGGTATTATTTCCATTGACTATGTGAAGACTAAGGAAAATTTGGCTGATCCTTTGACGAAAGGATTGAATAAAGATCAATTGACAGTTTTGGTAGAGGGAATGGGCTTAAAAATCCACAATGTAAAGAATGATCATAGTGGTAACCCTACCATGCTGAGTGGAGATCCCACGAACTTGGTTCAAAGGGAAAACTAAGCTATGAAAATTCAGTTGAGCACTTAGAACATATGAATGTCCAAAGTTATTCCCTAGAGCACTCCAAGTGCAAGATAACCTGTTGATTGTGGTGAGGGTAAGTCATATGGACTTTTAATGAATCCCTAACCTTGTAAAGGTGGAGTATGGCATGATACTCTTGATAGGGAGGTCACCTATATAAGTGTGAAGTGTGGGCCGCTTCAAATGTAAACACTTATGAATCCATTGTGTTGTCCATGGCCAAAACGGACACAACGATATAACGGAATGGAGTTAAGATTCTATTGTGTGAATGTCATTGTCTCGGTGTACACTATGGAGGAATAGTTCAAGGCATTATGTCCACTAGGCCGCCAGTGCATCCGATGATGTTTACTAAGAAATGTTCAAAGCCAAAAGCTACCTTTTCTGATGCAATAGAATTTTGTGAGGATTGAGCACAAGAGTTTGTATATATGTGTATCTCTTTACTTTATCTTTTGTGGGGGATTGTTGGAAAAAGATAAAGAAAAGAGGAAGAAATTTCCTCCCCACATGCAAGATGCTTTCTTCACATGCCACATGCAACTTTGCATCATGCCCATCTGATCACATGTAAAAGAAAAAAAATATTATTATTTGTTGGCCAAATTGGTCATTTGGATTCTTTCCATCTCCCTATAAATAGATGATGCGGCAGAAGAATGAAGGGAAGAAAACAGAGAAAGAAAGAGAGAAGAAAGGAAATAGAAAGGAAAGAAAAGAAATATTTATGTCCAAATATCGGATATAAAAATATCAAAAGAGAGAAACAAGTGATATTTTTATTTGTTTTAAGATATTTCTTTTATTTTTAAGTGCTCAATTCTCGACTCCGTTCCAGTTCGCCGGAGCTCGTAAATCTGATGTGCTACAGATTTAGAGACGTTTGTCGTTGTATCTTTGGGGAAGTTACGCATGAACCGTTAACTAACACACGGGGCGTATTCTTCTTCCGGAAAGAGTTTTACTCGCCTCGGCTAAAAATCTTTCCGTTTTTCAGTTGTAATTTATTTTTTCAGTTCAATTGTAATTTTCTATTTTTAGATTATTTGTAAGAACTGAAAATTACATATCAGTTCGTAGGATTCCCGTGTAATTTCACACCAAATATCCAACAAAGATTACATTGACCTAGCCAAGACGAAGCTAGCGGATGAAGACCTGATCAACCTACTAGCAATGGGGTTGCCGTACTTGCTAGAGAAGGACAAATGAACCTTTATCTATACTTATATAAAGAGTCATCCTATTTATTAAAATTAGTAGCAAAAAAATAGGTCAGCATTTAATGCAGTCCATAAATAGTAGTTTTATTATTTTTCTTATTTTATTCTTTAAAAATCATACAATTTAATTTATAATACGATTTAATATAATCGTACAATTTAATTTATAAAAATCGGACAATTTAAATTTTTTACTTAAAAATACGCTTTAATATATATATAGTACTTTTGTAATAAATTGAATAAAATGCTAAACAATTTAAAAATTTAAATGTGTAAATTAATTAATAAACAATTTATAAATCTCTATTTTATTTAAATATGTAATTTTATTTAAAATAATTTTAAACATAGCCAAATTTATTTAGAAAATCATATCGACCCAACCAGTTCGACAGACTGGTGTTGACGGATTTAATAGCAAAACTAAACTGATTATAAACCGGTTCTCGATCCATCCGGTCAGACTGTGTCCAACAAGGTTTAATTTAAAAACGATGGGTAAATCTTGATTAGTTTATTTGTAGATTTAATTTATAACACAATCGTAATTTTGTTTTCCCGTGCATCGCACGGGCCATGCACTAGTCTAAAGTAAAGACCTCTGTAAGCACAACATAATGTCTGATATAGATATTTCTTCTACTCCTCTTAGGAGTTCATACTTTACATTCTCTGATCAGCTCATCTGGTTATCGAGCTAAGAGAAGCAAATAAGGACGGCCACTCGCGATGAGCTTGTTAACTAAACAAAATTTTAGACAATGAAACAGGCCACTCGAGATCAACTTGTTAACTAAACAAATTTTAATCAAGAGCTTGTTTCATTGATCAAACGACCGATCAGATGAATAAAACCGATTTCAATGATATCGAACGAAAAAAGTTGAGATTTTAGATGAAAGGTCGGTTCATTGATATTCAAACGAACAAAGTCGAGATTTTAGATGAGTGCTTGGTTGGTCAAACGAAGAGCTGAACTCAATGATCAATCAAATAAAGTCGAGCTCAATTTTAACGATCCAAACTTTATCTCAAACTAACAGAGTCGGACTTCCTTAACGATTCGAGTTTTAAACCTTAATGATCCGGACTTAAGATTTAACGATCCGAGTTTAAGCTTGAAGGATCCGAACTTAAATCATAACAACAAGGATCCAAACTTTGTCAAACTAACATAATTGGACGTAAGCCTTAACGATAAGAATTTAAGCCTTAATGATCCAGGCTTAAGCTTAACGATCCGAGCTTAAACTTGAACGATACGATCCAATCCGAGTTAACTTTAATGATCCGAATTTTAAGTCTTAACAGTAGCTGTTTTCGTTTAATAGTTTTAGTATGAAGTAAGAGTAATCATTACCCAAAAAAAAAGTTTTCTGTTTCGCTACTCAAAATTTATATGAATAAAATAATAATTTTATGGAAAAATATGTCTAATTTAATTTAATTTTCTTATAATTTCACTTGTACAAGAAAAAATAAAGTTATATATTTTTCAAATAAATTCATTTTTACTTTCCTAACTATTGAAAAATTAAAAAAACTATTAAAAAATCTTTCGAATATGCAACCATTCTGCTCATCCGACAAGGCTACATCGTCCGGCCCGGGCCAAAATCTCTATAGTTGCCACGTCACCCATCAACACACACGCACTCTCTCTCTGGTATTTAAACCCATTACCAAGCTCCCTTTTCGTTTTTCACCCTCCAAAGAAGACATGGATTTGTACGCTCCTCTCTTCGAGAAAACACGAATACCCCAACCCTCGCTCCAGAAACTAGCTGTTATCTCTATCTTCGACAAGTTCCGATCTACCGCGCCGTCCGATGCCGGCCGAGAAGCCGTCGGCCGCTGCCTCCGCTCCGCCTCCCCCTCCGTCGTTGATCAGTCCGCGCGCGAGCTCTGCCGCCTCGTCAAGGACGCGAAATTGGATGTCTCGACTGGCTTGTTGGAGTTGCAGTCCGCACTCGAAGAGTCTTCCAGTCCTGAATTATCCAGCGTATTCGTCAGAGCCATTGGATTGCTTACCAGGCTTGGTTTTCAGCAAAATCCGAGTTCATTCCGGTTTCATTCGTCCGAGCTTCATCCTTTTGTCAAGGTAAATAATCTACCGTATGGGTTAAACATCTTGGAATTTGGTGAGAATATTGTTTAGGATGGATAATTTGGAACTTCCTACTGAGCGTGACAGCTACTGTTGCAGTAGATTGTTGGATGTGGCTTGCATTTTATTGGTTGAAACACTAGTGGAAGGAAATCCAGCTGAAATTAAGGCTGCTGTATAATTCAGCTGTAAATTCAGTGTTATCTCATTCAGAGGAAGAAGCTCCAAATATACCATGTACTGAATGTGAGAAAATTAAATATGGGCTTCATGTTCCTATTAAGCGTTCTCCTTGGGGAGTGCAACTCGCTGTTGTAATATGCCACTGGCTTTGCGAATCGAGAAAATATAAGATCACCAAAAAGAAGGAAAATAAATCAGAACTTCCAGAAAAACTAACATAATCTCCTCATTGTGAATCACTATATTATTTTACTTATATGGTTGTGTTCTGGTTAACTGGATGTTGGTATGGAAATGTCACTCCTGCATCTTTGGATGACAGGTCCTTTGTTATGGGACTGAAATTCAAGGTGGACTTGTGAAACAAGTAATTATGTTGATCATGAAGTGTAAACACCTGGGAATGGAGGCTGTCTGTGATTTTTTGGGTCCCTTCTTAAATTATTCCATTACAAAAGTTCCTGTTGCAAGTTCCAGTTCAGCATTTGTGAGGGAGTTGGTATCCACAATGGCGGCATTCTGCTGCTCTTTTCCCCAAGAAGCCATTCCCATAATGAAGATGCTGACTCGATGTCTTAGTTTTTTCCCATGTAAGAATGCTGAAGTAAGTTAAATGTTGTACTGAACAGCGTCAGTTGTGTTTTCTTGATCTTCAATCGGGATTTGCAGCATGACACTGTTACATCTCTACAAAACTACTCGTATTTTTATTTTTCTATTTTTTATTTTTTCTAATGAAAAACTTATGAAGCTTTTCTTGCTGTTTTATCTCTTCGTTGTAGGAGGTTACAACTGTTTCATGTATCATTGAATCCTTGGTGGATGCATATCAGGTAGTTTCGAAGCAGTTGGTTGGAATGGGGCTGGTAAGTCAATCATCACAAAGACGCAGACCTCACATATCTTTTGATATGTATTTGAGAACGAACTCCAATTCTGCTCTTTTATTATTGCTTCAAAACTTAAAGCACTTGTGTTGTTTATTTCTCATATGATCAGCTTGTTGATGAAGTTCAGTCATGTGGATTGGCATTGCTAGAGGCAGTTTTCTTGCAAAATAGGAATTTCCGATCTCGCTTGGGTGGGGTTGACATATTATTAGATGCTGCAAGGAACATATTGGCTGTTCAGAAAGAGCTTGGCCTTGATTGTTGCACTGAACTTTCCTTGGTGACATTATTTTTGTTCCAAGTTCTCACTCAGTCAGATATTGAGCACGAACAATATTCCATACTTAAACTACTTTTGTTTATCCTAAGATGGAAATATGAAAATGGTACGTTATCTCCTGTCATTATAGTCTCTGGTCATTTTAGCATTCATGGGTCGTGGTAGAACAAAGATTGAAATATGCCACAACGTATGGATTTCCATTTTCCAGTGCTTAAGTTAAACACTAAAGTGTATATTATGTTTCTTAAACCATATATATTTTACCCTTTTTGCAGATTATTTCATCGGTGCTTCTGCTAGTGAATCAATTGAGGAGCTTTTATTTATCTTTCCTGTGCTTGCACTTGTTTCCTCTCCATCTAGATCCATCAAACAAATGGCTACTGATTTACTTTTTATTTTGGAAAAGATTGCTACTAATATACTGATTGCACCCAAGGAAAAACAACAGGTCAGGGGAAAGCACTTGCTGGCTGTTACTCCTGGTCACATTGTTTTCAGGTTTCTGAGGAATATGTTGTTTGAGGTATATTTCTGTTATCTTCCATGCAAAATACAGCACCGTGTCCTGCAATCTTTGACATACCTTGCAACTTTTCGTTAGTTGGATACTTACATATGTAACTCATGTCAAGACCTCTTTGGTTGCTAAATATTTGTTTCTTCTGTATTAACACATGCTCTTCATTTAGCTAATATGTTCATAAACACAATCATTTTGGTACTCCATGTTCACCTTAATTATTCTTGCATGATTCTGTCTGTTGTAAATCTGTTTAAATTTATTTCTTTGATCAGTATCCTTAAAAATAGTAAATATTAAATGCTTCACTTATTCGTGTCTTAGAATGAAGGCTGTTTGCATGGATGCTTTTTAGCAGAATATATGCATCTAATATAACAGCTGCTTGTATCTCTTTTAGACTCAAATTAAACCTATTTTTCTGTTGACAATCTTTTACAGGATCAATTGTCATCCCACTGTCTATTTTATGTGAATCATTTTTCTGATGGTGACATCGATTCCGACAGAGAGCATTCTGAACTGGAGATATGGACTTCCTGTGTGACGGAGTATTGTATGCGACTCTTTGGAAAGGGCAAAGCCACTCCATCCACCTCTCCATCTAAAGAAATCTTTCCAACAGGTGACATTTGTGCTCTGTAGAAGTCAGTCTTTGCAACTCTATTGCCTCTGTTAAGATACCCAAAATATCTTCTCTAAGCCACTTTGTTGAAAAATTACACGGCACCATGCTATAAAAATCAACATATTATTTAATTTATTTAAATGATCTTAAAACCCCAGGTCCCCAAGTCTCTTGGTAATGTTGTATATTTTTTTAGGATGCTTTCACAATAGCTTGCAGCTAAGGGATTGTATTTGTAACATTTCTAATAACCATAGAACATAAATGTTATGTTTTATTATCCCTTTTCTAGTTATATAGGGTGTTGGGAAGAGCTCTTAGAATATCCAAAATCCTAAATTTCTTTTACTATTTGACACAATTTTGAGAGACGATTCTCTGCTAAATCTTATCCATCCATTTTGTTCTCCCCATGACTTCTACTTATAACAGTTTATCTTTTTCTCCCCACATACTCATCATCAATGCCACATTTCTTTGACAATTCTGGAATGTTTGTTCACACATACTTATGAGGTCCACAAGATACCTACAACTAATCTCTTAATGTTCTTTTTCCTTTTTGTTCTTAACTTTCTTATTCTAAACGATTAATTCTTTTTTGCCTGCAATACTTGTGTTTCTGGAACACTGTTTCATTGCCTTGTACCCTATTATTATTATTATTATTATTATTATTATTATTATTATTATTATTATTATTATTATTATTATTATTATCATTATTATTATTATTATTATTATTTTAGCACCATCACCTCCATCATCACATTTACTCTTTCTTTAAGTTTTATATCCTTTTCACCCTACATCCTTACTCTCTCGTTTTCCATTTGCAGAAATACCTCTGATACTTGGTGCAGTTTCTGGTGTCTTTCTCTTGCATCACACGAGGAACTTCTCCATTGATCTGTTGGCTACTTGCAGTAGTATTGAGCCCATGCTTGGTGTTCCTTTGTTGCTGTTAACTTTATTCTACAATCATGTATGCTCAAGTGCAGAAAAATTAAAATATAACGACTACCATGATCTGCGGGTGAGTGTTAGATTGCTATGGACCTGAAGAAAATCAGGCACTTGCTGGCTACTTCTTTTGAGTCGATACGGACAAACTTATAAGTTTTAATTCATATCACAAGGAGATTTACTTTATATGATGCAGCTTAAGCTCTTGGGTTTGCTTCCATCAGTTGCTTCACATCCTGCAATGATACCACTGGTGTTCCAGATTCTTCTGCCTATGCTCCAGAAGGATGTGGACCAGTATGTTATCTACACAATTCTATTGTACACGTTCTATCTTACTGTAGATCATTGCCGCACGAACATGATGCTCGATAAACCACGAAGGATTAGCCTAGTGGTATTGGAGCCATTGGTAGACAGGGGTTGGGGGTTTGAATTCCTTAAGGTGTGTGGGTTGTAGACCAGTTAATTAAGTCATTTCCTGTGAAATAAATAAAAAAAATGTAGGCATGATTAATCATGGGGTTCTTGAAATTACAAATTCCCGGACCAGAATCGGTATTTCACATAATTTTTCTGCAGCCATTACCCTAATTTCAGAGTTTTATATTTTATACTTTGTAGTATAGTAGTCTAATGAACGTGATATTCTGCTTTGATCCTCAGTGTCATAAAAGCGGTTGCTATACGCTTGGTTAGTAAGACCTGGGAGATCAATGGCCGGGTTTTTGATAGTTTGCAGGCAAGTTTTTGTTATGTTGTTTATTCATAATCGTATGTGGCTTACATATTGCTTGTTCATTAATCTAAAGTTTATATTGAAAGTTTGATGGCAAGTTAGCCTGCATTGGTTACAGATCTGAAAATCAGAGAAATGCTACCAATTGAAAGGCAGAAAAAATATTGCTCCTATATTTATATTTTTGTTTTTTGTTTCCCCATCAGAACAGTTTCTTGTAGCATATTTGTTATGTTCTCTCTCCGTCTTTCTCATAAAATATGTTGTTCTAGGCAATCTTGCAACCAAATGGACTAGCACAGTACGAAGCTGAAAGTGACACCTGTATCAGCATTGCAGTCTCTATAGAAGATGTCTGCAAAAGAAACCCTGATAAGGGAGTGGATATTATTTTGTCTGTTGCGGTATATTCTGTTATTCTAGTTACTCTGTCTAGGGCTTAATGTGGTTGCACCATGACTCTCTCTGATCACTTTGTTTTTCATGTCAGGCTTGCATAGAAAACAGCAATCCTTGGGTGAAGTCTCTTGGATTACGAAGTCTTGCTCATCTTTGTGAAGCTGATGCTATTGGTACTCTGATGCAATAACCAAGAAAATTTACCTGGACTTCAATTTCTGTGCTTCATGAGATCAAAAGTGTCGTTTAGCGACTAGAACAACTTATACAGTAGTTTCTACACGTAGTTTTCAGTTTTTCCCGTTTCTTCGTTTAGTATGTTTGGAGTGTGGTAGTGATTAGTTTAACACTAATACTAGTTCCCGTTTTTATAATGATGGTGTTTTGTTGGTTCCAAGTGGCATGAAGGAATAACACACTTGAGTAAGTTTCTTTGACAATAATCAGGTTAGCTTTTTACGAGGAAGTTCTCTTTGTTCCCTGATAGTTATTGCTCTCTGGTGTAAGAATATCAAGTCAAATATTATTGTGGACTCTTCACATACATGATTGTTCGTAATGGCCATAATGCCATTTCTGTATGTCAAGTTGAATATTATTTGTTCCCTGGTAGTTATTGCTCTCAGGTGTAAGAATATCAAGGCAAATATTATTGTGGACTTTTCACATACCTGATTGTTCGTAGTGACCATAAATAAGATAAAACTGAGTAAATTTCATGTGCTCTTTGATCAGATTTTTATACTGCCTGGGAAGTCATTG
Organism: Striga hermonthica; assembly: GCA_902706635.1. Lineage (NCBI taxonomy): Eukaryota > Viridiplantae > Streptophyta > Magnoliopsida > Lamiales > Orobanchaceae > Striga > Striga hermonthica. The sequence continues at coordinate 15,916,636 of CACSLK010027752.1, read as the reverse complement.
CAACGCATATTCGGGATTACCATGGAAATTCAATTGTTGCTTATGGGTAAACGTTCACTTGTTCTCCCATTTCCTTTGAAAATGTTTCTGGATTGAGTTATATCATGTACATAAAGGTGATATATAATTGCAGTAGGACTATTTTCTATTGTTATTTGCATTTCATTCCCTACATTTCTAATGCAATTAAGATAGCTGATGTTTGTGGCTTAACTGCAACTATGAAGATTTATATAGTTGAGTAGAGTTTTAATTAGCTTCATTGTGATTTATGTTGATAACTTTTGATCGTTGAAAACAGTCTGAGATGTGATATTGGTGAACCTAAACAAAAACTGGCAATTCTATATCACTTACAGATAGATGGTTTGTTAGTGATTTTATCATATTTACGATTCATATAGCTTATTAGTTATAATTCTGTTAAGCTGCATTTGTGTAGATGTTCCAAGATTTTTTTTGCTAATATATGTCACTTGTTCCTATATTTCTGTGCTTTGGGATTACAGATTTGGTTTCTTAATTACATTTATCTTCTCGCTGGAAGAAGTGTCTAAATTTTATTGGATTCTTCTTGTGCTCTAGGCTGTCTCTTCTTTTAAAATGGGGCGCAATGGATGCTGAAGCATATCCAGAAGGAGCTGCAAATGTTTTGAACATATTGTGGAACATTGGAACCCACCAAGAAGCTAAACAGAGTTCTTCTTGGAACAGAGCGCGAGAAGCTGCGTTCGTAGCTTTATTGCAATATGATGCAAGTGTCCAGATTACTTGTTCCTTTAGGTGTTTTTACCTTGTTTATGTGTTTAATCATGACATTGAGACCTTTGATAGATAATCATGTAATGATTGCCACTTGATGCATGACTTTTTTAGAATCAACCAATTTAAAATAGTTTGCGACCACTATGTCATTATTAACCTTTTTACTGTGTCATGACAGCTTTCCTGGAAATATATTTGTTTCTCTGTTTGGAACTTTGGTCCATCTTCCTTTGAACTTCTTCTCTACTTCAGTTGAAATTGTTAATAGAAGTGGCCACTTTTCCTGTTCATTTTTCTCAATGTTATGTTTTCAGGTGGTGCATATCCAGAGAAGCATACCGGATTTTAGCTCCAGGAACATGGAATTCCTCGTTTCTCAGTCTGATCTTGATTCGCTCCCGGCATTCAAAGAATTTGAAGTCAAAATCATAAATCACGAGCACATGTTAAGAATTATAATTTTGTTAATCTGCTTGTTTGAAAGAAACTATTGATATATCTAACAATGTTAATCCTATTATTGTTTTTGCAGTACAAGAAGAAGATTCGTAAAGCAGAAAAGGGTCTCCGGATCTGGAAACAAGATTGTTAAGTTGTTAGATGTAGTGCCTGGTGTTATTTTCAATTCAGGTTAATATTAGTTTCAGTAAGTAATAACAGAGATATGCCATATTTATTCTTCCTTGTCATTGCTTAATATGTTAATTTCAAATATTCTATTCAGGTCAGGTGCAACCATTTGGTGTTAATATATCAGTATCGCTAAATGACACAGATATCCTATGTTATTCTTCCTAGTCATTGCTTTATATGTAATTTCGAGTTCAACCTCTCTTTTTTGAGGCTTCTATGAACTTTTACTGAGATAAGTTTTGGGCTCCGAAGTGATAAAGCGTATGGTTTGGTATTAGTTTACACTGAAGGACAGGTGACACCGTGACTGAGCCCAATGAGAAGATGACAATGATAAATAAGATGGGATTTTGTTAAGTTGGTAGCAATATGATTGGCTAATTACCGACCCTTTTGCTGTAATGCTAAAATTAATAGGTTTAATTATCATCAGTGAAATATTTCTTCCTAAAAGTATGTTGTTTTGTCTATATTTGAGTTAAATTCTTACGTATAGAGGCATTTTTTATGTCAGGAAGTAAGCAAACTATAAAAGAGTTCCCTGGTGCAGCTTTATTTTGTTTTCCCACTCATAGAGATACGAAGAAACAAGGAATGTCAAAAGTGAGATAACTATGTCTTTGTATTTTGTCAAATCATTTTCTGTCAGTGTTTATGGAGTTCTGGACATCAGTGTTTGAGGTTTGCAGGATGTTCATGCTAAATATGAAGATGCAGCTGTAGAAATAGCAGCCTCTCTTCAGATTTCAAGAAATACTTTTCTCGCCCTTTTTTCTCTGCAATCATGGAAACCTTTCATGCAAAGGTGGCTGAGGTCTCGCGTGATGGTACTTGAGGCAAATGTTCATGGCACCGTGTTAGATAACACGTCAAAGGCTGCTAACGAAATCCTGAAGGTTCATTTTTATTTATTTGTTAGAATTTTATGTTATAGTTATTCTTTCTGTTTTGAAATATTATTGCTAGTTGGTTGTGTTAATGCTGCAGATTCTAACAAGGTTAGCAGATGCAGCAATTCCTCGGTCTGCTGAAAATATCGCATTAGCACTTGGAGCTTTTTGTGTGGTAATTAACTAGAAAGCTTGTGTTCTTTCTCTCCCACAGACATGATAACAACTTTATATGATACTAGTGTATGCTTTGGCGGTGCTACGTTGCTGAGTTTGGATCGAGGCTATCTAAGGCAGCTTTTTTTTTTTTTTATTTTTTTTCCATAAGAATTGTTTAGATATCCTTGGTTTGGATTGAAACAATATAATTACATGAGTTTCAGATGGAAGAATTATAGTCGATAACGCATGCTTCCGGTCCAATTGCTCTTCTCTATCAGTGATGAGTTTGTTTATATAGGATAGAAATATGTAAGAAACTGACAAGAGGGAGAAGCATTAGCCAGAAGTCGTGGAGATGACAAGGGCAAAAGAACAAGGAGAATGCATAGAGAGACCCATAATCTCTCACCTTCGGACCAATGATAATTATCCAAAACTTAGTTTCTTGTGTATCTTACCAATTTTTGTGATCAATTTAAGTACTGCGCTATCATCATGATTTTTACGGTAATATTCAAATGGTAACTTTCATTTCATGAGTGAAAAGAAATAAAAGAGAACTCCCTCTATCTAATCAAAATGTACCACTCGAAATGAGGGAAAACTTTAAATAGAATGAAATGTGAAGTTGTAGGTTTCTTTTTCATTTTTATAATTTAATGCTTCTTGCTATTCCTTGTGTAGGTTCTACCTGCATCTGCACACATGGTTAAGTCGATGGCTTCAAAGTTCTTGCTAGACTGGTTGTCTCAGTATGCGCACGAATACCGCCAATGGTCGGCTGCAATTTCTCTTGGGTTGATATCAAGTTGCCTGCATTTGACTGATCATGAGCAGAAGTTTGAGAATATAAATGCCCTTCTTGAGGTTTGTATTCATGCAACCTTTCCAAATTATAAACTTTTGTAGTGCAATTGCTGCATGCATGAATAGAAATAAACTTAGTTATCTGAAAGACTTTTGATTGAATTTTGAATGTCGATTGATTTGTTAGGCATAATGATCTTTAGCATGTTTGACGTGGTTCTTTTTATTAAAGGTGGCCTCCTTTAGCAAGAGCACCCTTGTGAAAGGAGCTTGCGGGATCGGATTGGGTTTTTCATCTCAGGATCTTCTAAACCGAATTGATTACGGGGCTACAGCTCAACTGGAAAAGGAAACACATGGGATGCATGAAACTGAACTATTAAGAAAAATCATCAGGACTTTAGTCGAGATGATATATCAGTTAGGTGGGTCATCAGAGAATATACTGAAAAAGCTAAATGACTATATACCTCTAGAAACAGATTATTTATCTACTGAATTTGAAGCTATAATTGAGGACAATGATCATCGGGAGGAGGATGCATGGGCTATTGCTGGACCTATAATCGGTTTAGGTAATTCTCTTGGCGCAATGTACAGATTTGGGGCATACGATGCAGTCCTTTATTTGAAAGATTTAGTTTTCTCGTGGATTCCAGTTACAAGTACTTCATCCTCAAAATCTGTCACGAGTGACGGATGTGTCCAGATGTCATCTCTAGGAGCATGCCTTGCTCTACCAACTATAGTGTCTTTCTGCCTTAGGGTTGAAATGATTGATGATACTGAGCTAGAGCGTCTTATGAATGGCCTTACAGAGCTCATCTCTGGATTGTCGTCCGTTATACAATCTGATTCCTTCAACCAGAGTTTGTTAGTGACGGCTTGTGCTGGAACTGGAAGCCTCCTTTCTATTGTTTTGAATGCGGGATTGAACTTTCTAAAAGCAGAGGATGTTAAAGGATTGCTGGCATTATTTAGAAAAACGTACTCGAGTCCTCACGTGCTGTTTGTTCATCTAGGAGGAATGGTTGGTGTTATAAATGCAATGGGCGCTGGTGCTGGGACTCTGGTACGACACTCTTACCCTCCACAACTGTCATGTTTGAACAAAACTAGGAAGATGCACGTGCTACGCACGTGATATTGTTTTTTTTTTTTTTACTTAAATTTATTTGATTATTAGATTAATTTAGTAGAATCTAATTTCCTTTCCATTATTTTACAAAAAAATGGTGAATTTTATAAGAAACAATATTAAATATATTGAATAAAACAATATACTATTTAATACTATTAAACGAACTCTATGACAAATAACATTAAATAATTAAATATTGAGTTAGAAATCTAAAATAAAATTAATATTATTTTTGTGAAATTTAAAATGCTAAAGAAATTTATGTCGTCTTTGATTTTATTTATTTAATGATCTCTCGGCATTATGCTGAAAATAATGACATTACTATTGTCAATATAATATAGTTTTTTAATGTCTTTCTTTTTCGTGATACGTTTGAAAAATAACTCTTATTTGCTATAGCTATAATTTGTACTTATCATTTTATTGTCGATTGTAAGTTAACACACTATGGTTGAATGCTTTGGTCTTTATTATTTCATAAATACGGTTGCAAATTCAATTATGTTGCACTTATAATATTAAGATATATATTTTCTCTCTTGATATAATGACATCAGAGATATAAATATTTGAAAATATTTTTAAAGTCGTAATTATTTAAAAAAAAAAATTATTTGATAATTATTTGGAACAATAACATCTTTGATTAATTAAAGGTACTTATCTATCTATATATATTGTCGTAACATTGGTTGATTGAAGGAACCTATCTATATATATTGTTCAAATTAAAATAAATTGTTGTTGCATCTCCTAACATTGTCGTGCATTCATTATCATTTTTAGATTTTCAAGAATATCCTAATAGTGATAATTAAATAATTCTATTTCAAATTAATTATAAAACAATGATTCTTTCATATTTACTTTTATCTTAATATTATTTTATATATTTGTCAATATTTTTATAAAGGAAATGATTTGAAAATATTATTAGCAGGTAAACTTAAATCGTATTATGCATACTGTTTTAGTGAATAACTTGAACAAAATAATTTAATTAAGATTATATATTTTCACCTAACAAATAATTTTTTCCACAAAAATCTAACTTTTTGTATATGTTGAAGAATTTTTTCATTCAATCATTCTTAAACACATGCATATTCACTAAATTATTCATTTTCTATTTTTTAATACTATACTATATCCAAAAAAAATCTATAGTAAAAAATATGATATTTAGAAATTAGAGATGATATTTTCATTGGGGCATTATATATTGTACACTTGTGAAATTAAATATATTTTATTTAAAAAATCTTAAAAATAATATTTTCCTTACATTTAAAAAATACATTTTCCTTAATTTTTATTCTATTTTTTATTTTTAACTTACATATTTGTTTAGATAATCTTAACATCTTTATATCAACTACAAGAAATTAAATTATTGAATACGTAAAAAATATAATAAAAGATCATAGATAAAACAAATAATAAAGTAAAGTAGAATGAAAAATAATTGATTGAAAAAATGATTGTAACTATTAATATTTATAACTCCGTAACAGTTGTGACAAAATTACATTATTTGCCTTAGAATTATAGCGTATGACTGCCAATTCAATTTTTTCAAGAAACAAGTTTCACTTTTAAGATAGTTATTTGAAAAATGAACTTTAATCCATTTCAATTATTATAGGGATTTAAAACCCCACATGTTATTTGACATAATTTCGATTAAACTAAAAAATATTTAGATTGTTTATTACATAAAAGTTGTAATTTTACTTACAAAAGATTGATTATGAATGAATTAACTTGTTACACATGATATAATGAATTAAGGGAAATTACACTTTACCTACTAACTATACGGAAATTTACACTTTGCTCACAAAACTTTTTTTTTTACACTTTGTCTACCTAACTTTGATTTTTTGTACACTTTGCCATTTTCGGTCACCGCCGGCGTCATAAAACAATACGTGGCTTTTGTGCCTTATTGCCACGTGTCGCCGACAATGTCCGGAAATGGCAAAGCGTACAAAAAATCAAAGTTAGGTAGGCAAAATGTAAAAACAATAAAGTTTTGTGGGCAAAGTGTAAATTTTCGGATAATTAGGTAGATAAAATTTAATTTTCCCTTTTACTAAATTTTGAAAATGACAATGAATATTCATGACCATTCAGTTGTAATTAATATTAAAAATATATATTATATTGGAGTTGATAATGATGATTTGTAACTCATTCGCCCACATTTAATTAAAAGATTAATACATTTCGAAAGACTACAACTTCAATTATTTATCACATATCAAATAATCATATGTATGACATTAAGTTTGAATTACTAATTTGTACTTGAATGATATAAGGTCTAAATTTAGTTCCATTTTTCAGAATTTCAAAATTATAAACTCATCATTACATGTAATTTATTCTATAACTATAAAGATAGATAGGAGTAAACATTTTAAGGCATAGTGATGAAATAAACCACGATGAAGATAATTCTAAATAACATGTATTACAAATTAAAAATAATATTTATTATTTGGCTTGATACTTATTATTTTATATATATAATACTAAGTTTTCTAAATTGTGGAAGCATCATACTAACTTTTCTATTTTTTCTCTATTTCACTAGCCAAGTATCCACAATAAATAATAAAAATACATCCATGATAAAATAAAAAATAATTATAATGTCACAATACTAAAATAATCAAAAGAAATAATGAAAATGAACAAATATCCAAAAGTTACGTTTCTTTTTCTTGAGGATAATTGGATTTTCAAGTTAGATGAATAAATGTACTCTTGTAATAAATAAATTAATTTGTGGATGATGAAGAATAATAGTTAGGATGAGATTAATATAAATTTTATATGCATGAAAAATAATTGTATATGATGAAGAGAAATGGAAGAGTTACATATATTTATTAAAAAAAAATATGTGTGTAGTTGTAATGTGATTTTAATTTAAAATTATAATATTACGTTTATATCTTTCAAACAAAAATTACATTTCATTTTTCTTAAAGATAGTATTGGCCGTTCAAGTTTCTATTTAAATGTGGTTGGAGAGTTACAAATCACAATTATCAATTCTAATTTAAAATCACAAATTACATTTATGTCCTTTAGAGTAACATCTTTTGAGGGCAGTATGGGCAATTCAAAATTTTCAAGAAATAACTCATACTTTTAAGGTAGTTATAGAATAGATAGATAGATAGATCGATAGATAGATAGATAGATATTATATTCTTCACCTTTCACATATAATGTTGTGGAGAAAAAAAAAAAAAAAAAAAAATTACTAATTCTAGCTAGCAACTACACAAATTGTTTAAAAACTGTCATCTGCAGAGTCTAGTAAGGAATTGGAGATGGATGTGTGTTTTTACTTGTTTATTTGTTTGATATATACTGGCAGTTACTATCTCATGAGTTGGGTTCTTTACTTCCAAATCATGCCCCAGAGACGGAGTTAACATCACTGGTTCAAGAGATATTTCTGATTGCACAAAATCCTGACGATCCTCAATCACAGCAGCATGCGGCGTGGGCTATTTTGTTTCTTAGGCATTCCATCTTCTCTAGAGACCGTTCAAATGAGGAGAGTGCAGTACATGGTGACTCTGGTGTCATCAAGTCTGCCTCTCACGGATTTGCGGAAGATAGTTTGGTTATGAAACTCTCTCTGTGGCTCACACAGATGAATTATTCCGAGGTAACTTTGCTTGATTTTGAGATCTCTGCCGCCTTCTGTCTCTATCTATTTCGTTTTCAAGAAACCGTTTGTAGCATTTGAAAGCCTTTACAAAAATTTTATGGAAATTTACGTACCCTTATGGGTCTTATATAAAATATTTTGATTTTGTTTGGATTTTTTGATTTGGTACGGTTAATTTTGAAAAAAGCGGTAAGCTTAGTTGTTAGTGGAATTTTGAGTTTATATTAAAATAATATTTAAAATAAAATATTTAAAATTGATTTGATGTAAAAGTAGGAGAGAGACGATGTCAAATGATGGTTAGTTAAAATTATGTGAGTAGATGTATAGGGAATTAAAATTGATGTAATGTGTAAGAATGATTGAGTGATATCGTTTAATTATATTGATAATATTGAGAATAGTGGGATTGAGTTAAAGTTGAGTTAATTTGAATAAAAAAAAAAAAAAGTGATTGGAACTTTTTGGAAAGATTTACGAATCTTATTTTCTTAATTATGGTTTTATCCCAAATTTCAGCAGGGTGGCAGTATAAATACTAGAACCGTCACCTTAGCTTTGCGATGTCTGTCATATGCTCCAAGATTGCCGTCGTTGGATTGGGGAGCTATCGTAAGACGGTGCATGAAATACAGTGGTCAAATTGTTGAAACCCCTTCGCATGACACAGCCCTCAGAAAAGGAACCACCATAAGGGAGGATTGCTTTCTGTTCTTGTTGTCTCATGCAAACCAATTCGACTCACTTCTCGGCATCCTTGACGAGCTGTATGATCTGGCGAGGCTCAAGACGCTCGAGCTGAACCTGCAATCACTTATGCTATTGCACCTTGCCGGCCTGTTAAAGACCTTCTCCAACTCCCGACTGGCGAAGCTTTTCGATGACGTGGCAGATTTCTTACATTGGTTTGTCTCCTCTGAACGGTATGATCATGGTGGACGAGCCTCATTGCGGGTTTCTTGCTGGAAGGGTTTGACGACTTTTTTGGATGAGGCACAAGATTACACAAGTAATGTGGAACATTGCATGAAAAGTCTATTTAAGATGTTGCCATGGTGTGAGTCGGGGGCTACTGTACATAAGAAGGGTTCGAAATTAGAATGGGCTGAAGCAATTAAATGCCTAGGGAAGGCTCGGCAAAGCTGGCTATCTGATCTACTGCGGGTAATAATCCATTTAAGTTGTATTTCTTTGGATATTATGACCTCAAAATATTGCATACATATCTCTTCAGCTGGTTATGCTTAAATTGTTGTCACAAAACAGCCAATGTGAGTTACAAAACCCTACAAAGGTTGTTTCTATTGTGTTGATATTCCATGCTGGGGCCCTCAAACTTGTTATGTAGGATCATCCTTCTGCTTTATATGGCCCATTTGTCATGGTATTCTAAATATTGAATAATAGATATGTTTTTTTGTTGTACACAGATTTCGGATGCAAATTTCAGAAATGAACATCAGATCCCGAACACTCTGAAAAAGGTTCAAGCTATAGTTTCACTAGTTCGGATGGGTTCCTTACCCTTGTCAGAACTCGCAAAATGGAAAGCATACATTCTAGACATAAATTCAGAAGGTGAGAGGCTTTTACATATTTTTAAAGTCAATGACATAGATTTTCCTGAACCATCCGTACACTAACAGTATACAGTACACTAATGTCCACGCATGTAGTTATATGGGACATTTTGGTAGAACTCTCTGTAACCTTGAAACAAAAGGATCAAAGCGTGAGACAACAATGGCTCGTTGACACAGCAGAAATTCTGTGCGTGACAAGTTTCCCTTCAACGGTATGGACCAAATAAATTCAATGTTTCACAAAAACCTAGTTATACAGCATTATTTTGAAGTGAATATTCAGTCTTCATTTCATGCAAACATATACATACATGGGGCAGTTTTCACTAGTGACACTACAACTTTATTAAGGTTGAGTTTGGTAAGCATATAAGCTAGCTTATAGCTTATTTGATTAACTTATAAGCTTCCTGTATTCAAGTAAGTTTGGTTTGGTAAAAAAGCTCGAGCTTATCTCATAAGCTTCCTTGGGTAAGCTTTTCAAATCAGCCCATTGAAATTTTTATTTCAACTAATTTTACCTAACACTTTTATCATATAAGCTAGCTTTTCAACCATAAGCCATAAGCTATCAACTAACTCGAAATTCAATTAAAAACTATAAGCTAGTTAAAGCTAGGTTTATCAAATATAGCTTAAGTTAGTGGATCACCATTTCTCTCTCCATTAAAAAATTTCTGCAAATTCTTTATTATGCTTATAGCATAACCTCGATTTCCACTCCCACACGCTCAGTACTGTCGGATTATTTTTCATGCAGGCACTTCGGTTTTTGGGTCTCTTATCCGGCAGCTCCTGCAAATACATGCCCATGTTGTCTGCAGATAAATCAAGCGTGTTGAGTGACCTACCCGTCACTTTATCCTCTCTCCTGGTGGGCACTAGCTGGGAGATAGTTGCCGAAAGTGTAGCATTGTATATTTGGAGATCAACGGATAGGATTTATGACTGGGCAAGACACGTCCAGCTTGGCGAATACTTTCCGGGTTCACAGCCTATCGACAGGTCGGAGAACGAATTTGCTGTTTCCATCCTGCAAGTGTTGTATCGGACTTGTGTTTCATTGAAAGAGTATTTGCCTGTGGACAATAAACTGGGACTTGCTAACATGGTTGTCAAAGAATTGTAATTGGTTATTATTGTTTACTTGAAATTCGGAAGAGCAGTTTTGCTATCCTGAGAGCATCTCCAATGTGAGATGCAGACTTAATAGAATGTGAGCCACATCATCAAGTATACAAATTACTCTCCAGTCCATAATGTTATGGGCTCTTTTTATGGTGACATGGATAATTAAATTTTCAAAGTCTGTTTGAAAGCCAACTCATAAAAAATCTAACCTATTTCCTCCCTACTGCTGGGAAAAACTTTGGCGGGTAACGATAGCGCCATTTCAGAGATTTACCTCCTTTGAAATCCCTTCTATATTCTTTTTGCGGAATTGTTCATCAGAACTAAGCTCGAAGGAAAATCTAGATATGGGACTTTTGTTTATTACCTTTCTTTTGTATCAGTTATTTATTATTATTATTAATTTGTTTTTTGAAGTTACTGAACATTCTAGCTGCTATAAGAAGTTGTATGACACATTTTTTAAGGTTGAGTTCATTAACATACTCACTCTAAAGATCAAAATAAAAGTTGGTGATTCGTTATATATAAATCCAAGGCATTTGAAGTAGTATTGAAGAAAACATTCCTTGTCGGTTTTCTCAACAATTTGCTATTATGTTAGGATGCTTTCTCAACAATTGCAATTATGTTAGGATGCTTTCTGTTATCATGAGTTTGTGAATATAGTTGTATGTTTTGGATAATTATAATAAATTGAAGAACATTTAGGCCTTCAATCAATGTTCACCGAATAGATGAAATACATAAAGAAATAGGCAACAGAAATAATCCCTAAATCTTTTTATTTTTTGACCAGTTTAATCTTTAATTGTAATGAATATACAACAAACCATTTATGCTGTAGTGGTTTATATCATTAGTTTGATAATAACACAATATGGGGTCAATTGAACGATGGCAATGGGGCAGGTCGGGCCGGATAGTTCAGTACCCGGACCTGCCCCGCGACCATAGGCCCGCGCCCCGACTGGCCCGTGACCCGTCATGGGTCCAAGAATGTCGCCCCGCGACCTGGCCCGCGCCGGGGTGGGCCTCCCCGCCCTGGCCCGCAAGACGAGTATTCTGAGCAGTGAGCTCTTGCTTGTGGAGAAATATTACAAATTATGACGCATTACAACAGACCAATTTACAAGTTGGAACGCCAGGAAATATTAAGTGATTGGAGCCTAAATTTTGTGTTTTATGTTTTTTTTTTCCTTCCAGTGAATTTGAACCAGAAAACTTTGATTTTGGTACTCGAATGCCGAACAATTTTTTGTTGAATTTAGATATTGAAGCTTCAGATTGTGGTTATTTAAAAAATAAATAAATAAATAAATAAACCTCCCTCTAATCCCTCGCAATCTGCAGAAGATGAAAAGAGAAGTGGGGTGCTAAAGGTAAGGACCGTAATGTATGAAACTAAACTCTAATTACTTTATATATATTATATATATATATATATATATATATATTATATATTTACAAAGCATCCGAGCCAGGTCGGGGCAGGTCGGGCCAGGGCAGTGGATAGGACCCGCCCCGGCCCGTTTTTCTAACGGGCCGGACCCGCCCCAGCCCGTTCTACAAATGGGGCAGGTCAAGCCTGCCCCAAACGCTCCGGGTCGGGCCGGGTCCAGGTCGTTTTGTCATCCCTACTTGAACGGTCTTGAGCCGACGACCTCGTACCCAGCCTTCGAGTTACCGAAAATCCATGAAACATATACCATGTGAATGCACTAGTTCCTAGGATCAATTTGGTTAATTCAAAATTTGATTTCGAGGTGTCGTATATATGTAACTAGTCGTGTATGTTTGGTATGTGTCGTAAGAATGGATATAGATATATATATGATGTTTGTCCATTGCAAATCGACCTAGAAGAGTCATTGTTGACAATTCTCCTGGCATAGTGCTAATAATGGACTAGATCAAATGGACTCAATTAAATTATAGTGCTTCTTCTATTAGTGAAGTTTCTAGAAAAAAAATATATCAAACGACGCAATGCACCTTGGATCGCTACGAAAACAGCCTCCTTGTATAATTACAAGGGTAAGGTATACGTACAACTGACCCCTCAGACCCCAACCAGTTGGGAATATATTAGGTATGTTGTATGTATATATATATATGATGTGGTTCAAATGAGAACCAAGTCATAGCGTGAGAACCGTGAGAAACACTATTTTAAATTGTATGTAGTGTTATGATTGATTGTGTTTTAGTGCTATTTTTAACTAGGATTATTTTATTGAAAATAGCAGTACAATTTTTATTAGAATTGTGCAAATAACAGCACCATGCAATATTAAAAATAACATCATACATAATTAAAAATAACATCAAATATGGTTCTCACGGTTTTCACATAATTAAAAATAACATCATATA
>CACSLK010027752.1:15887677-15903442 GCA_902706635.1 Striga hermonthica | reverse complement strand
ATATATATATATATATATATATATATATATATATATATATTAGAGTATGCAATCAATTCGGTTTTCTGTTAAATTTTAACACTTGTATTGTAGTCGTTTTATCTTGATATTTCAAAGAACTTATACAAGAGTCTTATTAAGCTTGATGACCCAGTTGTCGGAGATGGAGTGATCCGCAGAGGAGTTGTTGACTTACAAAATGGGTTGCATGGTTCTCTCGGAGTTAGCACTCTGACGATCATGTCAGTGAGGTTTTAAGGAGAAAAATGGAGATTTTAAAATAGTTGCAGAGTGATATTTTTATTCGGAGCGATAGAATTATTATAAACCAAAATGCACAAATGTGCAAATACAGCTCATAGTTGAATACTACAACCACCGGCTGAAAGAGTGAGAAGACAGGTCAGAGACTGCCTAGAACCGCAGCTAGCCAAGCTAGAATCCAAAACAAGACTCAAACACAACTCACACTACCACCCAAACAAAACAACACAAAGCTCCCTACGGGAGAATAGGAATGATCCCCAAGGGATAATACCCGAACACAATCGGGCTCACACCATACAGGGGCCAACGGCCCAAACCAAAGACACCTAACGAAAACAGCAAACACAAGACACGACCACACAAACACAGACAACACTAAAAAAAAAAAATAATATAACTATGAATTAACGCCCTTCCCCAGCATACAACCGGGCCCATCCAGCAGAGGAACAATCGATCCAAGGAAGATCCCGAGCCCGAGGAACCGCTACCAAAACTGCAAAATTGCCTATACAGAAGCCGAAACTGAGCCCCGAACCAATCCTCAAATCAACCCGCCTCCAACCGAGAGAACAACAAGACCAGCTCCCCACGCCATCACAACCCGAACTCGACTAACACCACTAGTCAAGCTCGAGTGTTCCGGACTCCCCGTCCCAACACCAGAGAAGCAAAATGAGAGAGCGGCTCGGTCCACCTACTCCGACTTCCCCCGATGCAAAAACGTCGCATCCGTCAGAGCCCCGCCCCACCCACTGAAACTCACACCTCCCAACACCATGCAGCCCGCCAGCAACCAGAGCCCTAAATCCCCAACAGAGGTCCCACCGGGAAACCGAAACCGACCAAGAGGAACACTCCAATCACAGACCCAATTGTAGAAACTAGGGCAAACACCACCCATCAAAGACCCACCGCGATTGAGGGGAAACCAACAACCGCGAGCCAATCTACGACCGAGAGGCACGCCACCGTCAGATGCAATTGAACCAATGACCAAGGGCAGAGCACCGATCTCTGAACCACCGCAGCAATACCGGGAACGCGAGACATCAAGGGTGGGACGAGCGGTCAAGGGTGACCACTGGCCAAAACCCCAATGTCGCCGAGGAAGGCAGATCGACGGTGAGATGAAGAGATCAAGCGGCGCGGCGGGTTTAGGGAGAGGGTTTTTTTTCGCGAGAGCTCCATTCGAAAATTGGAAGAAGAGCTGACAAGCATGTTTTTACCTCTTATTTATAGTGATAATTTTACCCTAATTTCTGTCTTGGTGTTTGTTACTAGGTGTAAAAGTACACGGGAATCCTACGAACTAATATGTATTTTTCAGTTCTTACAAATAATCTAAAAATAGAAAATTATAATTGAATTGAAAATAAATTACAACTGAAAAATGGAAAGATTTTAACCGAGGCGAGTAAAACTCTTTCTGAAAGAAGAATACGACCCATGTGGCAACTAACGGTTCAGGCGTAACTTTCCCAAAAATACAACAACAAACGTCTCTAAATTTGTAGCACATCAGATTTATGAGTTCCGGCGAACTTGAACGGAGTCGAGAATTGAGCACTTAAAAATATGAATAAATATATCTCTCTGATATTTTTTCTCTATTATTCTCAATAATATTTTTATCCCTCAAATATTACCAAACAGGTTTTCCAGCTGTCTCCACCTTAAGATGGGATCGCGAATACTGGTATTCCTTATTTGGAATATAAATTCCTTCTTTTCTTTACTTTCTCTTTCTTTTTCTTTCCTCTCTTTTCTCTGTTCTTTGCGGTGTTATTTTTTCTTTCTGGCTGAATGCCTATTTATAGGGGAGGATTACCTCCCCAATTACCATAAAATATATTTTTTTTAAAAAAAAAAAATGCAATTGGGCATGAGGGCAACTAGCATGGCATGTGGGCATGTGACTTTATCTTTTCGTAACACTTGGTGCCCATGAGAGGGCTGCCTGAAAGTACAAGGGGATGCCCCAACGGGATGCCCGAGAGAAATAACTGGTTGCCGGAATGAACTGCCCAAGATTCATTCTTATCCAAGTGACTAGGATTGCTAACGTATTCATTTGACCGTTATCTTTTATTCCTTGACTTTTAGGTACTGGGTCGAGTTATTGTAGTTGGTCTTGGACCATTGGTATAACGCTTAGTTCATTTCAGTCATACCAGCGTTTATGGTCTTAATATAGCTTTTGAGTAATCCTTAACGAATGTCATTTACAATGATTCGTTCACTGACCTCTATTTTTGGGTCGTCCATGCTCGGTCGTTCGGTGGCTCACGTGGTAGTCCTGGGTCGTGGGATTGAGGGTTTCATAGGGTTGTCGTGGGTCGAGTCACTGTGAGCTTTATGTCATTGTTGTGGGTCATTTTCCAAGTTCTATAACATGCAAAATGGCTCATTACATGGTTAAACGGAGACTCAATATTGGCTAAATTGAGCAGTCATTTGTATCTTATTTTGGTAACTTAACACACGTAATAGGTCGGGTTAAACATGGTTCTCGGAGGCCAATAGGTCGAACGGTTTAGGTTGGTTGTATTCGTATCTATATCACTTAGTCCCCCAAGATGTATTTTGTGCGAGCTCGATCGGTTGCTCGCTAAAAAGTACGCTCTAACTTATGGTAGTGTGTCTCGTCAGATACACTTAAGATTGCCAGGTACATCAATGTGGATGTGAAAAGACTCGGGTTTGAAAAAGTTATATTAGACCTTGCAATATGGGCCTTTGGGCTTTGATTTATTTTTCAATCACTACGGGGTGATTGAATATGTATTCAATTAGTAAAAAACTATTTTTTTTTTTAATTATAGTTAAGTTTGAAAAAAAGTAGTATTGTTAGTTGTTAGTGAATATATTAAAATAATTAAAGTTGATTTGATGTAAAACTAGGAGAAATGATTGGAAGTGATGATTAGTTAAAATTATGTGAGTAGATGAATAATGAATTAAAGTTGAGTGATGTGTAATAAGTAATGATTAGTTGATATTATTTAATTATATTGATAATATTGGAAATAATAAAATTAAGTTAAAATTGAATTTTGAGTGACGTATTTAATGTGTAATTCATAAACAATCACACCCTAATAATTTTGGCAGCCACTCTCCAGTACAAAACTAGTAGATATCCTGTGCATATGCACAGATGTACATAAAACATTAGTAACTAATATTTGAGAATTTAATATTAAAATTCTTAAAAATTTGATCATTAGGAAAAATAAATTAACGATTTTCTTATTATGAAAAATAATTCATTATCATTAGATAATAACATTATTATTATTATTATTATTATTATTATTATTATTAAAAACAATTGTTTATAAGCTTCTAAAGTTGTTTGACTATGCTATTAAAACAATTTAATAACTGTTTTTAAAGAAATTCTTTCATGAGATACAAAAGAAAAAGAAAATATTGATGTTAATATAAGTAACTTGAAACAATTGTTTATAATTATGTAATTTATATTTATTGTAAATTATTATTAGTTGGTATTAGCAATAACTATTATACAATATAATAGAAAAATACATGATTACACTTGATAGGATGTGTTAATGTGAGAAGTTAAAAAATATTAATGATAAATTTTGTAACTGAAAATAGAGAAAAAATTTTAGAGGTGTTATTAAATAGGTAAAATTAAATGCTAAGCTAGCAATTATATATATATATATATATATATATATATATATATTATTAAAAAAGAATCATTTATAAGATTCTAAAGTTGTTTAACTAAGCTATTAAAACAATTTACTAATTGCTTTTAAAGAAATTTTTTTATGAGATACAAAAGATAATATTGATGTTAAAATACATAACTTGAAACAATTGTTTATAATTATGTAATTTTTATTTATTGTGAATTATTATTAGTTGGTATTAACAATAATTATTATATAATATAATAAAAACATACATGATTACACTCATTAAGATGTATTAATGTGAGAAGTAAAAAATATTGATGACAAATTTTGTAACCGAAAATGGAGGGAAAATTTTAGAGGTTTTATTAAATCTATTATTATATAAAGAGACAACCTAAATAATTCAAAATAGTAACTAAAAAATCATTTAAATTCCCGCCTAAATAAATTACTGTACATAGTAAATCATTTTGAAATTTTTCAAAAGTTCCGTCCAAACAGATTTGAATTTTGTTTTGTAAAAAATTTAAATCCAAACATTTTGAAAAAAAATCATCTTTATCCTAACATCCTTATCTTTAACTAGCTTCTACATTACCATGGTCAACGAAAATGTTTTGGTTTACAGTATATTATATTAAGTTTAATTGGATACAATAAAGTGAATATTTTTAAAAAAAAAAAATTGATTGAATTTGGTTTGGGTGGTATTTTGAGTTTGTATCAAAATAATATTTCAAATATAATTATTAAAGTTGATGTGATATAATCATATAAATGTAACAGATAAGTGATTAAAGTGAAGAAAATTTTAGTGGATGAATAGTGAATTAGAATTAATGTCATGAGAATAATTAATTGATATCATTTAATTAGACTGATAATATTAATAATAGTTGGGTTAAATTAAATTTAAGTTATATTTTGAGTTAAAAAAAATTATATAATCAGTCATAATTGAATATTACATATCCAATCAGTCCCACAACGATACGAGAATTTTAATTCGAAAAAAAAAATTCAAATTATACGTATAAACATTATTAATAATTACATTGCACATGCAAAACTTATAATTATAACATGTAGTGTAAACAAATACTTAAATATAAGTATTAGCCACAATTATATTATTTTATAACAAAATGATAATGTTATTTTATAACACTAATATAATACTCTATCGTTTCGAAAAAAAAAAACACTAATATAATACTCTAAACTACACGGGTACTTAAATATGTTAATATTTGTTCAATAAAACTTAAATAATTTACATTTTAATTTTGTGAAGTTATGTATGATGAATATGCAACTATAATAAATAACTAACAAATTGATAATTAATTAAAATGGTGCCCGTATTTTATACTAAATTTGTCAAAAAGATATTTTTAATTATACTTTCAAAAATATTCATGTATAAAAACTAATATTATTTATAACTTCATATATTTTATTCATTTGTTTTTTAAATAATACAATTTTTATTGTATTGTGATTATATTTATATTTACAGAGTCAGTATCTCACGTTTATAATTTTCAAGTATTTTAAATTCATATAATTAATAATTTAGAACTTACGTAAAAATGTATTATTTTTTAACTTTACAAAATACAAAATTACGTGATATATTTAATTATGATATTCTTTTATATTTAATGTTTTAAATAATATAAAATATTTAAATTGAGAAATAATATTTTATAATATTTTAAAAATTAATTTTATGTAATTTTATCAAAAATTTATGAAAACACTTTAAGATTATTATTTTATGGTGTATTAATGAATTAAAATTTTATTATCTATCTATTAATACATAAAAAATAATGATATTTATTTGAAATAGCAACTAAAAATAAACAAAAACAAATATTTGATTTTCCGGCTATTTGATATTTATGAAAAAAAAATAGCAACTAATTAATGTACAAAATCATTTTGGTCAAATATTGACGCTATTACCTTTATTAATTGCATGATTTTAATTTAGAATATAATATATTGACAAAACTTGCATCTATTACCTTTATTAGTTGAACTAGTGTTAAACCCGTGCGATGCACGGGGATATGGTTCAATGACAATAATTATCGTAAGTTAATTAATTAAAAATGTATATTTTTTGCAAATCAATTGAAAAAATGAAATCTATTTTAATATTATTAAAAATCTATTCTACATAGATTGATGATATGACCAGTCACAGCGATATTCACAAATTAATATTTTAAAACCAAGATAACTGTTGCGTCAGATAGTACAAAATAGAGTTTTTCATTTATTAAAACATAATAGGTCGATGTGTATGTTACTAATAGTCATTGACTCTTTTAACACTCATCAACCATCACATAGGAAATCACAAGTGGTAACTGATGCCCACATGAATTTTAAAGGTATTTGCAGATAAAAAAGAGATAACATATCACATATATTTCAAATATCACGTATAGTTCAAAGACAACCTATTGTAAGAAGCTATTAATTTTTTTAAAAAAAAAATAGTAAGTCAAACTCATTATATATAGATATTATTAAAAACTTCCTTATACACAACATTTTCGGTCTGAGTCTTAGAAGCTTGATCTCCACACACTAAGATTTTTAAACCACTACAATTGGTTACACGTGATACGGCCACGTACAACTGTCCGTGACTGAATACATGATTTTTTAAAAACAAGCCGACATACACGTGATACGGCCACGTACAACTGTCCGTGACTGAATACAGGATTTTTTAAAAACAGGCCGACATGTGTTAGCGACTGACCTTGCCACTCCTCAAAGTTGTAATTTTTTATAGCATAAATTTTTCTTTCCACAAGTCTTCTTGATATCTCTATCCTTTTATTTTATAGTACCTTGAATCCGATCTGCGATTCATACGAACACATAAAAAGTATTTAAATTTCATATGCAACATATCAAATTAAAAAAAAAAAAACAATTTTGTGAAATTAATGTGCGTGTGTATGATGAAACCTTCTGTATTATATGCGTGTATATGAAACTAATGTGTACGATTAAAATAGCAGTGTTAAAAAACTCTTGAGGGAGAGCTTTGCCGCCCTTGTGGTCCTACCCGGCTCGATTTCGGATTAGTCGGTTCCCCTGTGGATTCGGAAACCGGAAGGTCCCTGTACCAAAAAAAAAAAAATAGCAATTTTTGTGAACCACACACCATAAACATATCAAATTAAAAAAAAAAAAGGAAAAATTTACATATTGCTAGATTTAATATCAATAGCACATTAGATAGCTAGACTAATTAATATTGGACAATAAATATGAATAGCACATTAGATAGCTAGACTAATAATATTCTACAATATACGCACTTCGGAATCATGAAAGATGTACTCAATAAAGTGAATCACGTTCCTCAATGGGTTGTACCCTTTTGTACATCCTAAATAGACAAAGTTTAAGAGTCAGTTGTGACAATGCGTTCGTCAATTTTTTGATCGACACAAAAAAAGGGAGGTATGTTTTTGAACCTTTATTGTTGAGTACGTATAAAATATATTTTTTGTGACCGTAGTGTCAATTTTAATCAGGATTTATATAATTGCATCTCAAGTAAAGATGATAATATGTGTATATTAATTAATAAATTAATTATAATTGACATAAAGATGGCAATATGTTTATATTAATATTTGCATAAAAATGCAATTAGAATCCTTCTATTTTTTTTGATACCGTGTTTATGCATATTAACAATAAAATCTTTGCTAACAAAACCTATCGTCCAAAATATAATATATCCTCCTAAAGTTAACAAAATATTTGCTAAAAAAATAATTGCTAATAAAATCATTGCTCACAGCCAAGCAAGATCCACGGGATCCATAAATATTTGCTAACAAAATTATCCACAGAACTGTTATAGAAACAATATTTCCAAAATATTTGCTAACAAAATTATCCACAGAATTGGTATACAAACAATATTTCCAATTTTATCCGAAAAATTTTAAGCAGGAAAACTTTGTCCATTTTTGGCAAAATGGATTCGTCCATTATATAGATATAGATAGATGGTTTAAATTTAGCATATAATATATTGAAGAAAATAAAAAAGATTTTTATTTACAATAAAAAATAAAAAAGTAATTGTTCATAATTTGCGGGTCAATATTAACTTTGACGTAAACGAAATAGTCAATTATTTATAATTTAATAAATTACTAATTAATTTACAGGTCAATATTAAATTAGACGCAAACGAAATAGCCAATTATTTATAGTTTAATATATTACTCAACTACTTATTTTTTTTATTTGAATAGTTTATACAAAAATAGATTATTTTAATTAATTAAATGATATAAATTTATATCAATACTTATATTCACATAGGTTGTTAAATTAATAATAACTTTTTACCAAAGTAACTATTTTATGGAATTACATTATAGTCCAATCGAGTTTATGAACAAAAAATTTGAAATGATACTTATTTTGAAGCAAGTATAATGTGATTTATTATCATTATGTGCACCACACGGGTTGTGTATTAATTTTAAATAAATATTTTTATGTAATTTTGTACAATTAAACTTTATATAACATTTTCAATAAATTATAATAGGTAATTGATTCCATATTTTTAATTTATAAATATTATGATAAGAATTTTTAATTTATAAATATTAGTTAATATCTCTTACCCGTGCATTGCACGGGACTCATACTAGTGTTTTATTAAATGCTACATTTCGAGCAATTATATATATATACTAGATTGGACCCGGCTGTGCACGCACAGCCGGCCCTAGTCCAGTCTATAATTATATCTAATATTTGTAAAATTTTTAAAATACACTTACCCACATTTTATGGAGCAACCAAAATGCCACATATTTTTTTTTTGTTCAAAATGTTTTTCACAAATATTTTTTTTTTTCAACAATTTTTTTACCACTCTTTTTGGACTCATTTGTCTGTAACATTCAAACAAATTTCTCAAAATAATTTATACTCATGCACAGCCGGCCCTAATCCAGTCTATAATTATAACTAATATTTAGAACAATTTTAAAATACACATACCCACTATTTATTGCATTAATAAATCTAGCTTCGATAACTTGACAACAATGCATAAGGAATTTCGCGGAGTTGCGGGCCCCCGACAAGGACGGGCTTCATGGCCTTGTTGAGAATTGGATGGCAGCCTCGACTGCAGCCTCCAGGCCCAATGATTGCTCAGTCTAGAAACATACGGAGGTGACCATCAAAATCAGCCTAATTAATGAATAAGATTCTGAAATTTGACAAAAAAATAAATCAAAATCAGCATAATAAAGTAAGATTCTAAAATTTTGAATAATTCACAAGAAATTGATCTGAAACAGAGGAGATGAGACTGTAGCTTACTTTGGGGAGAGCGAAAATGGCACAGGCTCGCGACTAAACGCTGGGTGAGGGATGGCCGGCAAGTTAAAGCTCACGCTAATGTACACCGGCTTGCTCTCCTTTAACGCCGTCAAAATCGCCGTGTCAATCAGCTCGGGCGCATCCTCCAGATTATTCACCACCGCCTAAAATCAACAAAGAAACAGATGCGAAATTTAATTTTTGTATTAATTCTTAAGCCAAAATAAGCGAAAAAAATGTGTGTAATCTAGCGCGAATTGCTGTAAATTATTCACCAGTACATTCTTACACGGCTCGGCTTTTGCTCACGTGAACGGGTCGGATACACAGGCTCCAGATAATTTACCTTTCTTATCCTGAATATTAGCCTTGACATTGTCGATTGTATCACTCGATTCAACCACGAGTGTCATCTAACCCTAAAAAGAAAACAAAAGAACGATAGACGAAAGTTTCTTATTTCATGGCTTAAATTTGAATTTTTTCAAACATAAAAAGAAATATTTAATCATGACCATCCCCCCAGTCCAAGAAGATGCAAATCGAAAATGAAAAAAAAAAGACGTCATACGGAGATACATATCCTCACCGCGTGCAGTTTCCAAAACGACGTCGTACACAATGGCCGTGGCTCCTCGCTCAGTCATCGTCGGCCGAATGTTCGTCAGAGAGGTGACAGTTGCTAATCCACTGCAGCCTCCTCTTAACGTTGAACTTCACAGCGAGCCTCTTCATCTGCACTGCCAAGATTTGGTAAATCACTTGTCGAAGGCGGCGGAGGTGGGCGGGCATGGAGTGGTTGTTCCTTCACTGTTCAATACAATTCAACACTGCAAATTGATTGTTTTTTTGTGTGCATAGAAATAAAAATTAAATATAGTGAAACAACTTGTAGAATAGTGTGGAGTATTGAAAATAACAAAAAAACTTGCTCACATATGTTCAAAGCCATTATTGAAGAGCAGCTGGCTGGGCTAGTAAAACCATTACGATCACTCCTTTAGACTTCATCTGTATAAGCAGTTTGAAAGTACACAATTTGCTAAAAAAATCATGTCACTCCTTTAGACTTCATCTGTACAAGTAATTTTCAAGTACACAATTTACTAAAATAATCTCAGGAAAAGAAAGAACAAAACAAAGCTGAAACATTTCTATCAATTTTAATGAAAAAAGTAAAAATTAATTGCGAAAGACAATAACCATTGATTTATCACCATCTTAATTAGATTGTAGCACATGATGAAAAAACACACTGGTAGAGTTCTAAGTGTCAATTAGATCAATTAGAGTGGTTTTCCCAATCTACAAACTTTTGGACTGATATAAACCAAAAAAAATCATAAATAAGCACAAAAAAATAATTCAACCTTAGTTACATCATTACCAAAACAACACAGAACAAGAGCTACTTACTACAAATTTTTAGCACCCCGCTTGTGCAGCTTGAGAGCCGTGACGTTGAAATTTAAATAAAGATGGGAAAATATCAACATGATGTGGCTTAAAAAACTACATGTTGAATCTTAAAAGAAGAGGAAACAAACATCAATATAAACAATCGCCTGAGTAAACAATAAAAATAATAAAGTATAATAAAAAAACATTATGGGGCCAAAGTTGCGTGCAAGGCAACTGAGTCAAACAACAAACAATAATCCATAACTGTAACTATGCTCACAACACCAAGAAAAAACCACTCACTCATAAAAAAGGACAGACTCAAATTGTGAAAAGGAGATGCCAACTAAATTTTATACATTTCCTTCCCCAAATCTGCTAATATAATAAAGAAACACGTGCAGATATTGGTAGAGAAAAATATGCACACAACACTCAAAGAAAAATGACGATAGCATTTACCAAGGATCATGTTTTTCATTCTTTTCAGTATCATCAAATGATGTAATGATAATCTGCCAACATTAAAGAGAAGATACTGAGGCATAAAATGGAAATTGTCTAGTTGATTTTATTGCTTAAGCCACTTTAACATGGAAAATGTTGATAATGTTTCAATTACAATTTTGTATGCTCCAATACATAACCATCATAAAAATCTATGTATTGACTATTTTAAAATGTAAAATCTGTTATTATGCATGATATCTGAAATAGGAATTTAACTTGTCAAGCCACACAACTAACTTGGCATAGCATGTATTGCTTTGGCACAAAAAAAAAACTAAAAGATCAACTCCATTAAATAAAACGATCTTTTGTGATCTCTTTAGTTTATGATACGAACTTAATTTGCAATTCAAAGATTATTATCTTAAGCTAGATTTTTAGCATTGCATTTGCTAATTATTGTACCATGCAGAGTCGATTAATTTGAATAAGATACCTTAGCCAAATCATGAAACCTTTAGATCATTACATGATATTACTTGATACAAATCTGCATATGTAATTCTTGGTCATTTAGACCTCACTTGTTCTGCAAACCAGATACACATAAACACTCAGAAAATGTGCAAGCACAGGTTTTCAAGAAACATACCTCAAGTTTATAAGCACAAATGTACATGAAACAAGAAGTAGATAAACACCAACTTAAGTTGGGTATTGGTCATCTTGCGATAAACTAACTATTAACTAATGAATATAAAAAAAAATGAAAAGCAAGAAATAACAACCCAGGAAAGCAAACTATGAATCACAATTATTCACCTTAGAAATTCATTTTGTATCAAAAGTGTCTCCCTGCAGCATCAAAACAGGCACCGACCAATTAATCCTGAGAACAACAATAAATAAGTAACATTCTCAAAGAAAAGTAACCCCAAAATATGCACAAGTAATTTTTAATTAGATACGAATCTGGTTCGATCATGCGATAGTTACACAAGTAATTACAGCATCTCTTCAAAATAATGGTAATCGAGAAAAATAATCAACCCCAACCTCTCTTCAAAATAATAGTAATCGAAAAAAATAACCAACCCCAACCTAATTTAATATCATTCTTTGCAACAACCAAGAACCCTTAAACTGTTCAAAAGCACCATCCTTCAGATTGTTCACCTGATGAAACAAAATTAAGTGCAAAAATCCAAGTTCATCCCAGCACACAATTAATCACGTAATATATCTTAAAAGAATGAAATAACGTAAACTAACAAAGGGCCTAAACCATTACACTCTCTATAAAAAATATTAATCCAATCATCAATTATATTCATGTACATAATATAGCTTAAAAGAATGAAATAACGTAAACTAACAAAGGGCCTAAACCATTACACTCTATAAAAAATATTAATCCAATCATCAATTATATTCATGTACAGACTCTTCTTTTGTTACATAAAAAGGAAGTAAAATATTTTCGCCTTTCTTCGAAGCTTAACACAATATTCATTATATCTTAGTCTACATATCTTGCACAATAATAGCAAATAGCATTATTTAATCAAAGCCCATATTCAGTCATCTTCATAAGAGACACTTGTCAACCTCATTGAAGTTCATAGTAAAAGACCATATGGGATTTGAGAATGGAGGAATGGGGAGAATATACATAATGGAATTACATTCTTTTACCGTTCATATTCTTCATGTACTCCCCTCCCGCAACATCTTCATAAGAGACACTTGTCAACCTCATTGCAGTTCATAGAAAACAACCATGTGGGATTTGAGAATGGAGGAATGGGGAGAATATACATAATGGAATTACATTCTTTTACCGTTTATATTCGTCATGTACTCCCCTCCCGCAGCATCCGACGACAGCTGACGCTGCAGCCTCAAAACTGTCGGCCATTCGAGCGACGCACCCCCTCTTGAACTTCCTCTCAGTTTGAGCTCGTAGACAGTGGCCTTCATAATTCAATAACGGAATTAAAGATAAATCAACATTCTTTTGGAGACCTTTTTTTTTTTTTTTTGCCATCCTTCAAGTCGAAGCAGTCGGGCCAGACGATGATAGAAAAATCATAGCGAAAATGAATTTTTTTTTTAAAAAAAAATGAATAGATTCTTGCATAAGAAATAAGCACGGCAGACGAAAGTGAAAACATGCACCACTTATACTCATATTTACTTTATGTTTAGTCATTCTAAACTTAAAATAGCAGGGAACTTGCCAATATGAAGCCACAGAGGCATTGCAAAAATGAAAATTGAGTAAGTAATGAATCTCTTAATGCAACCATACCAAAAGTTCAACAGCATCAAACTAACAAAGATCTCCAATTTCTGCAGAAGGGTTTCTGTACTTGCGCCTCCACCATCACTGTAGCGACGGTCGGTCCACTACATCCTCAGAGGCCCTCTCCTCCAATCTGTGAAACGCAAAATCAAAAAACTCAAGCAGACACCTTAAATCCCACGACGAATCTCGAAATAAAGGACGAAAGAATGTGCGATTGAATCAAAATAATTACCTTAAAGAAATAAAAAAAAAAATAGATAAAGGAAGAAAGATTGTGCCTAATAATTTAACCAAATTTGTAAAAGTACTAAAATTAGAAAAAGAAATCTTACCTAAGAAATAGCATGGACATCGGAACCTAAAATAGAAACAACATCCGAGGGGATCCAACAAATCATAAAAACGAACAAAACTAAAAACACCACCTCTCGCTCCGCTGGTCGGAGTTGGGGTCCGGGGGCGTCGCCCAGCTCACTACAGACGATGCGTCGTCGCTCTTCGGCGAATATTGGTGTATCGGTGGAGGACCTTGTGTGCGACCAACGTATAATACAATCATCTACTCGGGTTTGCTTTTTCGGGCTATTAAAATATACACAAATATCATTAAAAATGCAAAAAATAAAATTAAAAATCCCTGTGCAATTTTTTCGGATCGAGGTAAGGAAAAAAAATTAGAGTAGAACAAAAAATAAACTAAGGAATCATGATTACGGATTACCTGTCTGATTCGTTATGTTTCTTCTCCAGCAGCTGAGGTGCGGCGGCGTCGAGGAAGGATGCCGGAGGTGGCGGCTGCTGCAATTCTTGTTGGCGTCAGAGTGGTGGTAATCGTGGTGGCCGGGATTTCTTAAGCCACTCCTACCTGGTTTGCGCTCCAACTGATTTTCCCTCACTCTTTTCATCACATCCTCAAGACTTCCCATCGGGCACATAAATGTAAACCAATGAGTAAACTCCCGATTCAAACACATAAGCCCTCAAACTCATCAAATTCCTCTGCCTCAGGCATGCCAGTTTACTGAGCTCTTGCAGTATCTTTTTCTTCCTGTGGGCTTCAGAAGACACGCAGAAAAACGGGCCGAGTCTCTTGACAGCAACATTGAGGCCATTTTCGAGCACGGTCTTATAATAGTTTCCGTTCGGACTCGACCCAAGCAATTGGGGTCGTTACAGAGGGCTAAATTGAGTGTCCTTCGAGAAATGCTTGAAAAAAAAACGACGGGGCCCACTTTGAGAACTGGGTTTCGATTAATGTGTCTAACAAAGTACCTCAGGAGCAAAGCAAACATGAGGGCACAAGGCAAAACTGGAAGCTCATGATAATGCATTAAATAACTATAATTACACTCAATAGATGAATCCATAATCAAAATTGATAATCATACAGATAAACCCAAATCCATCAAAGTGATAATTAATGCAAAAGAAAAAAAATATAAAAATTTGTCAAAACTAAAAATTTCACAAATTGAAGAGACCTGTCAGGAGAAAAACCGAGCCCTAATCGAAATTAGTGGGATTCGAAACTCCCAATTCGGAGGCATTGCAAAAATGAAAATTGAGTAAGTAATGAATCTCTTAATGCAATGATCTTGGAGAATCAAATTTAGGTAAAGCTTACCTGGTTAGACACACCAGAGTGGTCCCTCCGAGTGAATCCCTCACCAATTCCACTTTGTCGTATATTAAAGCAAAAAATGTCACATATATTAAAGCAAAACATGCTACGTATATTAGAGCCAGTTTTAATACTACCGGACAGTGCTTCACCAGATAATATGAAGAAACTTTGATACATCAAGATTTCGGAGAAAACTTGTCTATAATATTAAAAAAAAAAAAGTGTGATACTAATGTCTTACTCTTTACTTGTCTATTATTATGATGTTTCATTACGATTACATCTGTAGATATATATTTGTCCTTCAGTAATACATCCCTTGAGATCCGGAGTAGAATGTGTAATGTTTGAAGAATTGAGCATATTTCAGCATACATATAGTGATATAACCAGAGGATATCCATGTCTTCCCGGTACTTCCTCTCGAGCAGCAGACACCATAGAATAAACTTGGATCAATCACAATTAGCACGCCATTGGAAAGAAAATTTCAAACTTTCAATTAAGATTCTCAAAATTTACTCTCTTTTCTCCCACTCATCATTTTAACTCATATTTAGAAAATATTATCATAACCACTCACCATTATTACAAATTTCACATAAAATTGCATGCAGCCATTATTTCACTTTTTTTTTTTTTTTTTT